>BPLR01016384.1:0-73374 GCA_021605095.1 Caerostris extrusa
ACACGGCGTGATACACGAAACCACAAATGGCTCACTTTGGAACGAGGCTGAAACTCTGGCTTGTTCAATCACTTTCAGATAAAAGAGAAAAATCAACATTCTTTGTCGATTTGTCGCAGAACTCTCCCTTTCTTCTCCCCCAAATCTCCTTTTAAGAAAATCCGCCAAGAAGGGGAGGGGGCAGCTTCCTCAATTTACTTAGTAGACACTTTCTCCAGTCCATGGTCTATCACCAATCACGGTGCAACAACTCATGGTGTGATCCATATTCTGTTTCGACCTTGAAGTTCGCAGACAGTACTGCGAATTTCATGAGGCCCCATTATTCATGACGTTGAATATTAATTATATTAAGTGCAATTGGGGTTTGCACTAATGAACAACCTGCTCACTCACATATGATAATAGATATTTAGTGCCTTATCCATGACATGAGTATCTATTATCAGATGTAAGTGACAGGTTGTTTTTTAGTACAAACACTAATTGAAATGTAATAAAACATCCACAATATCATATATCTGCTGTCGAATTTGAGTAATGGGTTGTTATGTATTTGTCAAAAATATACATTCCTCTCTCCTGGGAAAAGAAATGCCAAAATTCTTCCTGGGAAAAAAATGCTACAATGGGTATAAACTTTTAAAGACAACTAGAATACAATAAGAGCAATCTAGTATAAGCAAAATATCAATGCTAAATTTCCCTTTAAATAAACTATTAATTCGTAAAAATTTCATTTTTTCCAATTTCTAAAAGAACGTTTAATTCTCAACTAGTATTATTGCTATTCATTAATTTTCGATATCTATAATTCTTTTTTTTTTTATTACTATTTGATTTTATACATTATCAGTTAAGAATACAAACATCCCTAGCTAAAAGAAACAAAAATGCGTCAATAAAAACCAGCTTATGTTTGTGTTATTCATTATGTAATATATCTCAGCTGGTAGATTCAAGTAATAAATCACTTTGGCGCAAATAATATTTTCCCCATTTTGTTACAACTAAAAATTTTCTATATTGATTACGTGAGTTTTTCATTTATAACGTTTTTGACATCTTGAGAAGTTGTCATTGATGGATAAGTTCTCTCAACTTTATTGGGAATAATAAAGATAAATCCTAGTTTTTTCCCTGTACATTGGTGGGTCTTGTGTTTATGTTTTTATACTAGGAACATCCCACCGATGGCTGATGTAAGGGGTTTATCAAATCAGAAGAAATTGTTATGGATAATTGCTCTGAATATGTATGTAGCATAGGTGAAAAATTAGAAAACATCCCATTGAATATAATTATTATTTTGATATTTTTGTTACATGTGGTAATGCCTGAGCCTATATCAGACCTATACGGTTTTAAGAAGAGAGTCGCTTTAATTTTTATTTACAAGCATTTATATATATATACAAATATCTGCTGAGTTATTATACAAAGAAATTAAAAATTAAAGTAAGATTTGATTACAAATACACGATTAAATCACAAGTACAGTTCACTCAAGGTCGATGATTTTCAGGGTTCATTAGGCTACGTCGAATTTAATTGCCTGGTCTACGGCAGACCTTAATTATCACACGGCGTGACATACGAAACCACAAGGGGTTCCTTTTGTGGAATCTCCGGCTATCCAATCACTTCAGAGGGGAAAAAAAAAAAAAAAAAAAAAAAAGAAGAAAAACAGTATTTCTGGTGGACTCATTGCAGAACTCTCCCTCCTTCACAAAAAACTCCTTTTAAGACAATCTGTCAAGAGGGAAGGTGGGGGGGGGGTCAGCTTTCCTCACTTCCCATTGGAATAGACACCAATCACGATGGTATAGTTCATATTCAATCTGTATTTGTTTCGACTTGGGAAAGTCGCACATATATTAGCTAATTTTACCAAGTCTCATTATGCATGATAATCTTGATGAATGAATATCTTCTATCTTATATCTTATAATGATAAATATCTGCTATCAAATTTGAGTGACAAATTGTTCTTATTAGTACAAAACACTAATTGCATGTAATATAACTATCCACAACACTGCTTATCTGATGTCAAATGTGAGTGATTTATACTTGTTGTTATTATATACTTGTAAAAAATAACATACATTCCTCTTCATGGGAATGAATGAATGAAAAATTTTCTTCCTGTGAGAAAAAAAAATCCTCAGTAATTGCTCGGAATATTTAAAAAAGTCATATGGGAGAAAAATAGAAAACATCCATCGAATACAATTATTATTATTGATATTTTTTATATGTTCTTGTTTGTAAAATATATCCACAACATTGAAAAAAAAAAGACCTCTTCACAATACCGTATTTTGAATATTGTTAAATAACCTACAAGCAAAATCTTCCTGTATATCAACTTTCTTTTTTATTTATTATTTTTTTCTTCGTACATTTAAACTCTTTTATCTACAGAACGTTACAGCCTTCTACAAAAACGTTACAAAATCAATTCCAGCTTTTATGTTTGGATTACTTTACTTTTATTCCACGGTTATTTTTAACTCAAGTTTGGTTTTTCTTCTTAAGGGAGACTTTGGTAACATAACTTTTAAGGTTCTCAGAAACTCAATGGATGCTTTATTTTATTTATTGGACCCACGGAACCTACTCGTATCCAAAAATATCCATTTCACCAAATTTTGGTTTATGTTTCTTTTTGCCCTCCAATACCAATACGTTGAAATACTTTCTTTTTTGCGAGGTCAGTATTTATTCTTGGAAAGATCAAAGAAAACATTTGGGTTTGCTTTCTTTTATTCGGAAGTAAGATTGGTTAACAATGTTTCGATTGTACAAGGTTCTATTTTTTTTTTTCATCCCATACTGTTTTCTCTTTTCAGTAAAAAAAGATAAAGTGTTTGATTTCGACATTTATATTTAATTCATGATTTTTTTTTAGGTTTTTTGAACTTATATATATATTTTCAGAAAAGTATTTGAGATCTGATAATGTCCTAAACATTCTTACATCGGAAACATGAGAAATACTAGTCCTGTAACGTCTCAGCCTATACTAGACTTCACGGCCTATACTAGACTGATATGCGTATATATACTAGACTATACGGCCTATACTAGACTGCTTCAAGAAGAGGGCTACTTTGAGGTTCACGTGAACACTGTAATTTGCATTTACAAGCATTCTATACATACATACAGAACTCTATTTACAAAAAAATAAAAAATTAATGATAGGTAGTGAATCACAGCTATAATTCACTCCAAGGTCGGAGATTATTTAAAAGTTCTTGAGTCTACGACGAATCTAATGCTGTGGTCTGCGACAAACCTTAACTATCACACGGCGTGATACACGAAACCACAAGTGGCTCAACTCTGCAAACAGACGGAAAATCAGGCCTGTTTAATCATTTCAGAAAAAAGAAAACATACCTGGTCGACTCGTCACAGAACTCACTTTTTTTTCTTCTCCAAAAACTCCTTTAAGGCAATCCGTTCAGAAGGGGGATCAGCTTCCTTCACTTCTCATTGAAGTAGACACTTTCTCAATCCATGGTCTATCACCCATCACGATGAAACAATTCCTGTTATAGTTTATATTCAATCTGTAGTTGTTTCCACTTGGGAAGGTCGTACAGACATTCGTCATATGAGGTCTCATTATCCATGACACTGAATATCTGCTTTCAGATTTGAGTGACAGATTGTTCTCATTAGCATAAAACACTAATTGCATGTAATATAATTATTCACAACACTATTTGTCTGCTGTCAAATTTCAGTGATGGGTTGTTGTTATATACTTGTCAAACAACATACATTCCTCCGTCCTGGGAATGAAATGTCAAAACTCTTCCCGTGAAAAAAAATGTATATTCAGAGCAATTTATGTAGCATGCCATATGGGAGAAAAAATTAGGAAACATCCCATCGAATACAATTATTATTGATATTTTTTTATGTCTTTATTTGTAGAATATATCCACAGCATAAAAAAAGAGACTTTACAATACCGTATTTTGAATACCGTTAAATAGCCTACACGCAAAACCTTTCTGCATATCAACTTTCTTTTTATTTTTTTCCTTCGTGCATTTAAAATCTTTTTCCTACAACAAAAACGTTACAAAAATCAATTCCAGCTTTTATGTTTGGATTGCTTTACTTTTATTCCACGGTTATCTTAGCTCAAGTTTGGTTTTTGTTCGCAAGGAAGACTTTGATAACATAACTTTTAAGGTTCTCAGAAACTCAATGGATGCTTTATTTTATTTATAGGACTCATGAAACTTTCCGGCTAAAATATCCTTTTCACCAAATTTTCTTTTTTCCCTCCAATACCAATACGTTGAAACACTTTCTATTTTTTGTGAGGTCAGTATATTCTTAGAAAGATCAAAGAAAACATTTGGGTTTGTTTTCCTTTTTTACTTCATTCGGAAGTAAGATTGGTTAACAATGTTTCGATTGTACGAGGTTCTATTTTTTTTTCATCCCATTCTGTTTTTCTTTTCAGTAAAAAGATAAAGTGTTTGATTTCGACTTTTATATTTAATCATTATATTTTGGGGGATTCTGGAACTTATATATATATTTTTTATGAACTATTTGATATCTGGTAGTGTGTAAAACTTTCTTACATCGGAAACATGATAAATACTAGTTCCCAGAAACATATTTCTTAGCTATAGATGTTTTTACATAATTTCTATCTGTTTGAGGATTCTCCATAACTATTGAATATTTTAATTTTATCATTTACTTGCGGAACTCAAAATTCCGGATATTAGAGCCTGAATGGTCGGGTGGCTAGCTCTCTGGCGCTCGGTACCACAGATATCGGGTTCGAGTCTCGGCGGCGCCATGGATGTTTGTAGTGGTTCGGAATCCAATTTAAACCGTAGATCCCGGTCTAACATGATCATAGAGTCTTGTGGGGGTGTTGTCACATCGCGTCCGCAGCTTATCTTCAAGCTAGACGCACCTCCTGGGTAGTGCTAAGTGAGTAACGTCAGTGCAGCTCTTGACTTAAGTTATCAAAAACAATTGTCTAAGTGTTTGCCAGCTGCATTAGAAAGAAAAACCTTTATATCAATCCAGCGATTACAGTTATTATTATTATTATTATTATTAAGATTTTTTATTGCGATTGCTTGTAGAATGCATAAAAAAATTTTTTTATTGTATCATATTTTGAATATTGTTCAATAGCCAACAAGCAAAATCTTCCTGCATATAAACTTCCTTTTTATTTTTTCTTTCGTACATTTAAAATCTTTTTCCTCCAACAAAAACTTTACAAAATCAATTCCAGCTTTTATGTTTGGATTACTTTTACTTTTATTCCACGGCTATTTTTAACTCAAGTTTGATTTTTCTTCGTAAGAGAGATTTTGGTATAACTTTTTACAGGTTATAACTTTACAGGTAACTTTACAGGTTATAACTTTACAGGTAACTTTACAGGTATTATTTTAACATAACTTTTAAGGTTCTCAGAAACTCAATGGATGCTTTATTTTATTTATAGGACCCATGGAACTTTCAGGCAAAAATATCCATTTCACCAAATTTTCTTTTCTGTTACTTTTTTCCCCCCTCCAATACCAGTACGTTGAAATACTTTCTTTTTGCGAGGTCAGTATATTCTTGGAAAGATCAAAGAAAACATTTGGGTTTGCTTTTCTTCTTCTTTATCTGGAAGTAAGATTGGTTAACAATGTTTCGATTGTACGAGGTTCTATTTTTTTTTCATCCCATTCTGTTTTTCTTTCCGTAAAAGATAAAGTGTTTGATTTCGACTTCTATATTTAATTCATGATGCTTGGGGAATTTTGAACTTATATAGATATTTGAAAATTATTTGTCATCTGGGGGTGTGTAAAACGTTTTTAAATCGGATGCATGAGAAATACTAGTTCTTAGAAATATATTTCTTAACTATAGGTATTTTTGAGGATTCTCTAAGCAAAAATATATTTCTGCAAAATGTAAATCAACCCAGAAAAATCTTTGGATCCATTTTATACGGTCTAGGAAATACTGATTACTATCTGAAATCGAGTAGCTTATGACGCAAAAAAAAAAAAAAAAAAAAAAAAATTTTTTTAGTACACACTTTTTATATTTTTTTTTCAAAAGAAAAGTTTTTCATTGTTCATAAGCTAAAAATTACGACATTTCGCCTTCATATTCATTCATTAAATATTCTGTATTTTCAATATTTAAAATATATAAGCACATCGAATCAAATGAATCTTTCCGATTCATCATCATCATCATTATTGACGCAACAACCTTATGGTGGGCCAAGGCCTTCTGCCTACTGGCAGATTTCGAGACAGGATATGTTTTTCTTTTTATTGAGTAAGGTTGTCAGCTTCACGTTTTATAGCCATATTAGAGCGGGACTCCAACCCGAAAACCTGTGGCTCTAGTCATTCGGCCATCAGGTCCAATCTACCTCTCAAAGACTCTTCAGGAAAGTTATTTCTCCTGACATTGCTTAATATGATGGTATTACTTAATATCTTTTAATGGTGGATGCAATTCCGTTAACAGTTTATTATTACAATGGGTATAAATTCTTAAAGCAACCTAGAATATAATAAAAGCAACCTAAGCTAAGTGAAAAATCAAAAAAGTTACATTTCATTTTTAAATAAACTCGTATTTACTAGTACTAGTAGTAATACTAGCCATTACGACTCATCCTTCTGATTGCATCTGTATTAAGAGACAGCATCTCATGAATATTACTAAACATTTAAAAATCTATAGTACATTTTAATTCATCAACATCCATTTCACTTGTGTGCAAATACAAAATCGCTTATACACGTATACACATTACTGATTCACTTAAGATAGGCTCATCGTTAAACAGCCGGAAATATCACCCTCGGATATGATGTAACACCCAAACCCTACAGGAGAGGCCATAAATTAAGACACATTGTCCTTAATACATAGCTCACAGGAACCAAGTTTCAGCCCCCCGACAACTAATATTACTTAGGGAGCGAATGAAGATCTCAAACAAAGCCGAGTTTCCCCCTCATTTAACCCCGGCGACGAGTTTCAGCCCCAGGAGGGATCCATCCAACCCCCAATTCTGTCAACCCCCTTCCTACCCCCAAACTTCCCTGCTCATCAAAGACGGCGAAAAATCCCAGGTGTGCGCTCCAGAAAGAAAGGAACGAAGCCCTGATAAGATTTCTTTTATTTCATCAAGTCAATCTTCTGGAGATCTCCAGGACTTGGGACTGGATTGCTCAAAGCGGAAGGAAGATTAGATGAAGTGGAATTAGTTGGCGAATAAATATTTTGTTAAAGTATATATGTTTCTGCTGGTTCTCTCGCGAAACCCATTATGGATAGATTTAGACCATGGCTTTTCGAGCTTTCTGGTTTTCTTCGCTCGCGTTTGGTGGAAAAAAAAGGTCGCAGATGAGAAGTATATCCTTAAATTAATATAAGCTATTATTCTTTTTGGTTTAACATCGATGAGCCACCGATTCTTTTTATTCAAATACCGTACAGCTCAATGAGGGTGGCGAATGAAGGACATTGTTTTCCAAAAGTACTTTCAGGGATAATTACCCCATATTTAAGTGAATTATGGTTGAAAAACGAAGAAAACTCTCAACAAAAACCTTCACTGTAAATGTCCTAAGATTTACTTAGGCTGTCACAATCCCTCCCCCCCAAAATAATCAAACAATTTCTGATATACAAATCTAGGCTTACGTCATCCGCTTTGCGCAAAGTGAAAATCTGAGTGACTTTCTGCAACACAGCGTTTGATTCCAATGTTTAAGAACTCATATAGGTTTGATATGGCCTCGAAACCTTATTTTGAACACTCTGTGAATGGGAGACTCATAAGCAGTTTTAGAAACAAGGCAGCCAATAACGGAGGGAAGCCAGATGTCTGAATATATCAAGACAGACAGTCAAGATGGAAACAATTTCTAAACAATGGAACTGTTGTAAGAAGGTCTGGATAATGTCATAAACGAATGACAACTGCTTCTGAAGATCGATATCTGGCAATAACTGCCCATTGTAACAAGAAGTGTACTGCTCCTCAGTTAAGTTCAGCTTGCAGTCACCACTGGAACTGCTGAATCACGGCAAACGGTATACAGAAGGCTTAACGAAAAAGGCCTTTTACGTGTTTCATTATCTTAACAAAAAAGGAATCGCTTTAATTGGTTCAAAGAACACCAAAATTGGAGTGTACGTGTTTAGATCTGGAGAGTCAGGTTATGGAACCTGACCATTTCGATAGGGGAGCTGTAAAGGAATAATAATCGGAATAATGATCGATGGATAGATGCATGCACGTACCTACACCTACAACCTACACGTTTTCAACAGCAAATCTTTGACCTCCCATAAATATCGGGAGGAGTTCTTAGGGCCTTATATAAAATTTCAGAGGTGCATAAGGATTGACTTTTTATTTATGGACAATAATGCTAGGCCACATCGAGTAAACCTCGTTGACGAATTCCTTAAAAGTGAAAATATTCAGCGAATGCATTGGCCCATTAAGTCTCCTGATATCAACTCGATAGAGAACTTATAGGACTACCTTGGAAAAACAATTGCACATAGACATCCTTTTCCTAGAGATACTGTATAAATCCTCTGACGATGACATTACAGGAAGAGTGGAGCCTAATCCCCCCAAACTGAGATTAAAAGTTATTGTTAGCATGAAAACATGTTGTAATATGTGTGTACAAGTCAGGGATATCACATTCCATATTAAATTCGTAGGTTTCATTTTTTTCTGAGTTATTTCTTTTTTTTTCTTCTGAACCCTCTTTTGTCCCATTTTATTACCATTTTTATTATTTCATGCTACAATTATACATCATATGCAGTGCTCTTAAATTTTTCTTTCACATTTATATGTCATAATGTTATGTATCATTTTAGAAAATTCATAAGTTATAGTTTAGAGTTTCTCAGAAATCCGTGAATTTTGCATGTGACGATAATTTTGGCAAGGAGTGTGTATGTCGCTGATATTTGCATGAATAGCAAGAAAAATGTTAAATTGAAAGAGGAAGATAAACTGCAAATATATTTAATCAATTCATCAAGCTTGCTAAACAAGACCCTGAAGCGAAAATGACGTTGCTGCTATAAAAAAGACAACCAAAATGGTTTAAAAGTTGTTTTGCAGATAAATAGGTTGTAAAATAAGTGTCACTTTTTAGTTTGAGCGACTTGTTCTGTCGTCATTCGGTCTTCTGTGGGCTTTACGATATGCGCCCTGGCTTCCTGCATCTACCAGGATGACCGCTCTGGTTATCGTAAAGCGACTTGCTCGTGTTTACTTTTGCTGACAAAAGCAGTCAGGCTACATACGTTTTCTTTAAAATTTTACAAAATTCAAATAAATATTTATTTATAATTTTATTTTTATATATTTAAAAAAATTAAAACCTTTTAACTTTGTGATAAATATAATTTTTCTACCTGCCGACCATGAGAATTAAAAAATATATAACAAACGTAATGATAAATGAGGGTGCTGCATTTTCTGAAATATTTATTAATAGCATGCTACATTTATTCCTCATCGCCGATTTGGCGACTTGTCGAAATTGGAGTCCTAAAATAGGATTCAGCCCGAAAAGCAATCGTTTAAATATTACCTTTTAAATCTATTGATAATATGAATTAAATGATGTTATTTATAAAATATCTATTTGGGTGGGAGAGGGGGAGGGATAAAACAGAAATTACTACAAATAATTGAATTTTGAGCAAGCCTATTTCAAAAGAACTTCTTTTTTGTTTATTATAAAATTTGTTGGATAGCATGCTTTTTATCTCAAAAAAAAAAAAACAAATATTGTTGATAGAAATTCGCTACTTTTCATCTGTAACTAGATATTCTAAAACAAATTCCTTTAATAAGTATAAAAACTGTAAAGAAACAAACAAATACAAGATATTATTAGACAGTATTACAAAATTTGATTAATTGAATTTTTGTGCAATTTTGTGTCGCTTTTGTTTAAGAGGAATGATCAATTATCCATTATTTTTATAAATATGCGAATATTTTTATAATATATGTAAAGAGATACAGGTATATTAGAAAAAAAAAAAAAACATTCAATATTCATTATATATTAAAGAAATAAATGTGTTTAATATTTAATATACATTTACAAAATATATATATATATATATATATACTTGGGAAAAAAAATACATACTTATTAAGAAATTTGCATATAAAATATTCCCTTTCTCATAAAAATCCCTACTTTTAGGAACAATATTTTAAATTTGTTCATGATTTTTTTTTATTATTATTCTCTATTTAAAAAAAGGACTTCAGTAAGTATTTCGAAAAATACATAGCCAAAAAAATTTTTTTTTTTTTTTTTTTACATTTTTAACTATGATAATTTTTATATGATTTTGGTTATAATTTAAATACATTCTTAAACTGTACTGAACCGACATTTTGAATTTATAAAGATTGTTTTCGAATTTTTAAAAGAAATATTATATTATCAGAAATTTGAGAAACTTTTCTGACATTCATTCATCTATTTACTATTATGTATATCAGAATTTTAAAAAGCAGTTTTGTTAATTGCTATGTTATACTTAAGGAATTAACAGATGTTTCTATACAATATTTATTACCACATATTGATTATTAGTGTGTTTGTGTTAGGAAAATTAATTTGTCAGTTTTGCAGCTTTTCATAATAGATTTCCAGTAACTTATTTTCACTGGTTTAGAAAATATTCAAGTTTTAAATTTTATTTTTACAATTATATCATTTATTTTTTAATAAAAGAACAGCTATTATCCACAATACGTTATTATATAGTTTTTAATAAATTATGAGAACACTTTGCTAAACTTTTTTTAAGTTTAAAACTAAAAGATCAGTCAGTCAAAAACAGTAAACTATCCGTAATTTCCCTCTATTTGTAATTAAAAAAGCTTTGGCAATTATCTAACAACGTCCGAATTCTTTTTCTAAATCTAATTTTTAGGAAACATTTATGCATTAATTTTGAAAGCAAAAAAAAAAAAAGAGATAATAATTTGATTCTGAAAGAAATATTTCACAAAAATAAGATGAAACAGAAATAGTTCAAGCAGATGTAATGGGATGTATCAAGTTCTTAACTTTTCACGTCTGGCGAGCAACATGGTTCTGCACTTAAAAACCTCCGCCATGTTTCACTCAAAGTGGAAACGGGGACTTTGCAACAAACAATGGATCTCGTTTAAAGAAAAGAAAAAAATTCGTGAAAGTCCATTCTTTTAGTTCTTAACTATGTGAAATTACATTTTATGTGTTTCATTAACAACCATACATACATATCATAGATCAATGTATCTTAGCACTTATATTAAAAATTACTTGCTTTTTTGTAATTTTAATTGCTTTAATCTAAGTTGAATTAGTGATCAATTTAAATTTGATTTATTTCATTAACATACTATACATACATACCTTCGAACAAAGTATAAGTATTTGTATTAAAATTCCGTGCATATTTTGTAATTTAATTACTTTAATGTAAGTCGAATTAGTGATCCAATGTCTTTTAAAAAAGAATGTGTGAATATCCAGTCAAGTTTTTAATAATGCGAAATCGAAATTTATTTTATTAACATACAATACATACATACCAAGGATCAAAGTATCTATGCATTTGTATTAAAATTTAGTGTTATATATATATATATTTTTTTTTCTGTAATTTAGTAGCTTTAATCTAAGTCGGATTAATGATCTAATCTCTTTTAAAGAAAGAAAGCGGGAAAGTCCATTCTTCTAGTTCTTAACAATGAGAAATTACATATTTATTTTATTAACATACTTTGCATCAAAGTATCAAAGCATTTAAATTAAAACTGATTGTTTTTTTTAAAATTTAATCGATCTAATCTAAGTCGAATTAGTGACAATTTTTCATAAAGAAAACGTTTTTTTCTTATTTATAATTGTTGTTAATTTATAAATTCTGTATTATTGTGTACAAACAAGTTTACAATTATTTGTTTTTATTTTATAATATATAAATGTATTCCTATTCTTAAAATAAAAAGTACAGGTTGTGATAAAATTATTTATTCATTTTTCATCAGTAATTTGCTCGTTAATTTTCTAGTGAAAATTTAGTGCAATGAATTTTTTTACGATATTAAAAGAAAGCGCAATCGTTCATCGTCTTTAAATGATTATAAAAGAAAAAAAATCACTTTAGATAATAAAACTTTTTATTAGGTAATTGAATGTAAACTTTGATTTATTTTAAAAATAATTAAATTTCCTTATATGTTTTTGTAAAATTAGACAAAATTTGAAATTAAAAACCCATCTCAAATTCAAAAGTAAATAGATAATAATTTTAATGTTCTAAATATGATAGTCCAATAGGTGACAGATTCGTTCAAAGAAATTTTTTTAATTTCAGCAAAGTAAAATAACGTTGATCAAACTTATATGCTTTAATTATGTTTGAATAATAATTAAAATATAATATTTGAATAATAATCATATAAGTTTTTAATTAGTTTAATAATATGGATTATATGCTGATTTACTAAAGTCAAACATATAGATGATATCCTTCGCTAAAATAGCTTGTTTTTTAATTACTTCTAAAGAAAACCGAGAAAAAATTATGGTTGAGATAAATAATAATATTGATCTCCCAATAATAATATTGAAAAAACATCAAAATAATGAAAATAATTAAAAAATGTGAAAATATATTATTTTTCTTCATTCAGAATTCATGACCAAAAATTAGTGTTAGAAACAACCTTGAGAAAAAAAACTTCTAAAAGCTGTAATTTAGTGCACATGCTACTTTCAAAATTGGTTAAATAAAAGAAAATTCTTTCAAATATTTAATTTAAAAATACTGTTTTTTACATTTAAAAACACTGATTCTTAAAAGAAAAACACAGATTTTTAAAAAAACACAGCAGGATTTGTTTCTAATGAAAAATTATAACCAAAAGGGATTTTACGTGGTGTAAGTATGTACTACATAAAGTTAATGTGCGTTCAATTAACTATCATACCAGAAAATCTTCTAGGGACACAAAAAAGGCAGCATTTCCAGAAAAAGAAAACACCAAAACGCACCTTCTTAATGATCCTTTCTATATTCTTGTTCTGTTCGTGCCCTGCAGAGCATGAAGAGAATAAACTTTCTGTTTACTTTCTCAGTATGTTTTTACTTGCTTTTCAAGTTTCTGAGATTCTAAATAGAACGAAATTTACGTAAAATAGTACTCCGTTGGGAAACAAATTTGCATTTAAGTACATTTTAACCCTGATATAAAATGAACGTAAAAAATGCTACTAGAAATAGGACACAAAAAAAGCCTTGGATTTAAAAAATAAATCTGTAAGGAATTTAAATTCGTTAATGAAAAACAAATCCCTGTATTTACGATCTGTAAATGCAAGATTTGTTTTTTATTTTTTATTCGTTTTCCACTAAGCATTTTTTCTATAGTTGTTTAAGATAATGGATTTCATTGAATATGAAATAACACCAACTGAGTATAAGACATTTTATGTGCATAGCAATTAAATTAGCTAACAAACAAGAAAAATGAATGCTTTGGCTTTAGGCTTGGTTTAGTTTGTCGCTTTTGCTGTCATTTTTTTGCACACTTTGAGCTAATTATACAGGCACCTACAGTTTAATGTGGATTCCGAACCACTCACAAACATTCATGCCACTGCCAAGATTCGAACCTGAAGCCTGTGATACCAAAGGCTAGAGCGCTATCCGTTGGTTTTAGTAGTTGATTTATTTAAATGAGGAAAAGTTATTACATCTCAATTAGGAATTTCTGACAAATACAGCTAATTCCTTTCAATGCGTTTAGGGAAAAAAATTAAAAAATAAAATTAACTAAATTTAAACTGAAGTACACCAAGTTATTTCCTTTATCGGCACATCTCTGTTCACACTGTTGCCTTTGTTTAATACCGAAAATTGTAAATTTTGTAGTCTTTCCTAAAATTCCAAACTGGCTCTACTTGTTCTTCCCTAGTATGATTCCATAAAAAAACAACCACCATCAAGATAAAGATTCTATTGTTATGAAGGAATATTATCGAGATTTAAAATTCTGTTCTTATGAAAGGATATCATCGAGGATGAAGATTCTGTTCTTATGAAGGAATATCATTTAGGATAATGATTCTGTTCTTAGAAGAAATATCGTCGAGGTGGTAGATTTTGTTCTTAGAAAAATCGTCGAGCTGGTAGATTTTGTTCTTAGAAGAAATATCGTCGAGGTGGTAGATTTTGTTCTTAGAAGAAATATCGTCGAGGTGGTAGATTTTGTTCTTAGAAGAAATATCGTCGAGGTGGTAGATTTTGTTCTTAGAAGAAATAT
The DNA here is from genome assembly GCA_021605095.1 of Caerostris extrusa. Taxonomy (NCBI): domain Eukaryota; kingdom Metazoa; phylum Arthropoda; class Arachnida; order Araneae; family Araneidae; genus Caerostris; species Caerostris extrusa. The sequence goes on from BPLR01016384.1 coordinate 14,405, forward strand.
CGTCGAGGTGGTAGATTTTGTTCTGAGAAGAAATATCGTCGAGGTGGTAGATTTTGTTCTTAGAAGAAATATCGTCGTGGTGGTAGATTTTGTTCTTAGAAAAATATCGTCGAGGTGGTAGATTTTGTTCTTATGAAGGATATTATCGAGGATGAAGATTATGTTCTTATGAATGATATTATCGAGGATGAAGATTATGTTCTTATGAAGAAATATCATCGAGGATGGAGATTATGTTCGAAGGAATATCACGAAGGATCAATATCATCGAGGTTGTAAATACAGTTCTGAGGAACAAATGAAGAAATATTAAGGAAGATGAAGAATCATTTCTGATGAAGAAATAAAAAGAGATCACCGAGAAGATCTTCTGATAAAAGAAGAAAGATCATCGAGAGAAGATTTTTATGAAGAAATGGAGGACGCCCATTAAACATCAAAGAAGGATGGTAAGCCATGGACCCATTTGTAACGTCGCTTACATTAAAGCATTTCTATTCCAACAAAATACGAAAGCTTAACCAAAAGATTAAAAATCAAAGAAATATTACTGAAAAATGATGTATTTACCGTTTCTATGCACCGGAATTAGAATATAAGCGAAATGCGGAAATGATTTATTGAACATAAGCAAAATGCGGAAATTAGTTGATTTCCTCTCGTGTGTACCAATTTATCAATTTTAATGAATTGATTAATCTGAATTCAATTATCACTTTATCAACTAATCATTATCACGAATTTATCAAAATCTGGACAGGCGCCAGATCTTGAAAGATTATTCAATGTAACAGTAGAATTACAGAACGTAATTTTAATCAACGAAAAATATTTATGAATGGATATTCCTACTTAAGAAAATTCAGATTAATAACCAAAACATATTTTTCGTTTAATGGCAAATATATGGGTTTTTGTATAATTGTCATTAAGATCGTATTAAATAAAACACATTTAAAAAAACAATATTTATTAACTATGTAACTTATCTTCATGTATCATTCATTAAATCCGAAAACACTATTTTTAAAAAATTATATCTTTGAGTAAGAAGAATTATTCGTTCATAATCGTTTTGCAACTTGAATGACGTATCTGTATAAGATATCCAAAAATGGATCCTACATTTTTTTGGGGCATACTGCTTTATCCGAATAAATTGATTTTCAAAGTTTTTAACTATGATCACCAACCTATGATCACCAAGGAGATGAGATCTTTATTAATTTAAAAACCCTTATACTTGAATATACACAAGAAATATATACAAGTGAGTGTTACTTTGTATAATAATGAATGTACTTTAACATTAAATATGCAATTTTATATACACAAGATGACTTTGATTAGTTTTATTACAATTGTTATTACGTTTAGATATATATTAAATATTCTTCTTCTATTGGGTGATAATAACCGATGTTTTTAAACAAGTAGTCCATTATATTTATGATTTTAGGGGTATAACTGGGTGGATAATAAAATCAAACTTCTCCCTTTGGGGGCACCTTGTCTTTGTGCCGCAATGTCAAGAACAAAAGAAGCTGCATTTTTTACCCTTTATCATGACTCGGTACGGGTTCATGGACTTGGTCTAGATGTTGCTGTCGACCAAGTGAGATAAGAAAAACAAGGTTTTACTTTGAGTTGGGTTGTTGCTTGTTGAGTTCAGGCTTTGTAGTATCGATCTGTTGGTTTTATCAGTTGGTCCAGCGTACCCATTTCTTAACAAGCTTAAGCCCTTTTCTTATTTCTTAAGCTTCTCACTCTTCTATGTGAAGCTTATGGAGATATGATGGAAAGGGACTATGACTTGTGTCAAAGTAATTTTATTTACAGTTTCCATTTATGATTCTTGTGTTCTATATTCGTAAACAATACATTAACGTTAATTTAAGAGAACTAGAAGCAGTCTGTTGTATTGGACTTCTGAACTAAGGAGAATGTTTGGTTCAAAATCCAAGTGATGGAAAACAGTAATTTTTGAAGTTTATGCACAATTAAAACATAATTTTTTTTTTCTTTGTCTTTATGCGAAGATATACGACGGGAAGAAAGGTGAAATGGGGTTGCAAGACTCAGGCAGGCAGTGCAGCACTTCCCTTACACACAACATGGCTTACAATTAAAATTTGAATCTTCTGAATATCTCTGTTGTAGTGTCAAATGAACTTCGGTCAAAATATTTGGCATATTGGAAAACAACATTTATTTTGATAGATAACTGTTTTCTAAAAATCCCAAAATAATGAAAGGGAGGGGGAAAAACTCGTTTTACAAAAACAGTGTTTATATTTTATACTGCACTGCAATATTCATTTTGCAAATTTTGTAATGATAGTTCGTATATGAGACTATTTATGCTGCCATTAGAATACTTACAAAAAATATTTATTGTACAATAAATGTTGGAAAAGATTATGGTAAATGAATATGCTACAATTGTTAAAAATGCAATGATCATTAATTCTAATCATAAAAAAATCTTTATATAGTAATTTATCTTTAATATATTTCTGATATGACTTCTATAAATGCTAACATTATTTTCTTAGTATAATCAATATTTTTCGATTTATTTCTGTCTTGCTATAAAATTTATGCATAAATTTGTACATGAATACTAACAATATGTAAATAAATGAATCTAAATAATATGTAAATAAGTGAATCTCAATGAATACTAATATGTAAATAAGTGAATCTCAATGAATACTGATATGTAAATAAATGAATCTCAATGAATACTAATATGTAAATAAGTGAATCTCAATGAATACTAATATGTAAATAAATGAATCTCAATGAATACTAATATGTAAATAAGTGAATCTCAATGAATACTAATATGTAAATAAGTGAATCTCAATGAATACTAATATAATAAATGAATCTCAATGAATATAATATGTAGATAAATGAATCTCAATGAATACTAATATGCAAATAAATGAATCCCAATGAATACTAATATAAATGAATCCCAATGAATACTAATATGTAAATAAATGAATCCCAATGAATACTAATATGTAAATAAATGAATCCCAATGAATAATAATTGAAAAATAACAATAAAAATAACAATATATAAATAAATGAATATCAATGAATAATGATATATAAATAAATGAATGTCAAGGAATAATGATATATAAATAAATGAATATCAATGAATAAGGATATATAAATAAATGAATATCAATGAATAATGATACATAAATAACTGAATGAATGAATACTAATATATAAATAAAGGAATGCCAATGAACACTAATATATAAATAAATGAAAGCCAATAAATAGCAATGTGTAAATAACTAAATCTCAATGAATAACAATATGTAAATGAAAGTCAATGAATACTAATAAATAAATAAGTGAATGTCAATTATTAACGGTATGTAAATAAATGAATGTCAATGAATAACGATTTGTAAATAAATGAATGTCAATGAATAATACTAATATGGAAATAAATAAATCTCAATAAATACTAATATGTAAATAAACGAATCTCAATGAATACTAATATAGAAATAAATGAATTTCAATGAATACTAATATAGAAATAAATGAATCTCAATGAATACTAATATAGAAATAAATGAATCTCAATGAATACTAATATAGAAATAAATGAATCTCAATGAATAATACGTAAATAAATGAATCTCAATGAATAATACGTAAATAAATGAATCTCAGTGAATAATACGTAAATAAATGAATCTCACTGAATAATACGTAAATAAATAATCTCACTGAATATGCAAATAAATTAAACTCAATGAATATGCAAATAAATTAAACTCAATGAATAAATAAGTGAAGGCCAATGAAAAATAAAATGAATAAATCAAACGAGAACTAAAAAAAAAAATTTCACTTGCATTAAAAAATCACTCTTGAGACACTTAATGGTATGTTGATAATTTTTCTGAGATCTTTCAGAAAAATTGTAAATTTTGAATTAAGACGGTACAGAATAAGGCAAGAGATGTGCAGAGTATCCAAATAGACGCCAAGTCTCAGGAGAATCTTTCCAGTAAATAAGGTCTGTAGATTTTATTCTCGAAATAACATTTGAAACCCTGGCAACGAATATTGCCTGGGGGGAGGATACAGTTTAAGGGATGCACTCTTCCGGAGTGGAAAACAAATTTAGAGATTTCGAACAGCGGCCACGGAGCCCTTTAAAGATCGGAAATGGAATCGGGGAAAAAATATCGGAAAAATATTTCGAACAACAGAATGTGACCGGAAACTGTATCACCGGCATCAGTCAAGGGGTTCCGTTTTATGGCATTTTCCCGGCTTATAAAGTTTTTAGAAAATTTCCATTTTTATTTTAGATCAAATCAGGGAATTTGTCTTCCTCTCCCTAAATATACTTAGGTTCGAAGCTTAGATATGTCTATTTAAAAAAGAGATTCAGATTTATTTTATTGCTGTATTACAAAGAGAAAAACAGTTGGTAATATATTGCAATTTTTTTTTTCTGGTGCATTTCGGATCATCTCCAATCAGCTTCAGCTTTTGGTCTATGAAACTAATACTTTGACAATTATATCAATAATTCGTACAATTATATCAATAATATCAGTAATACTCGTGGTTCAGTGGCAACGTGCGTCGCTGGTGAGCATTAGGGCGGAGGTTCAATACACTAACGGCTATGTTGTAGACATTGTTTCAAAAAACGAGGGTTTGGTTTGTCGCTCTAGGGTTATTTTGTGTACACTTTAGGCTAATTAGAACGGATCCTACAGTTTAACGTGGATCCCAAACCACTAACAAACATCCATGCCACTGCCAGGGTTCGAACCGAAACCTGTGGTACCAAAAGGCCAGAGCGCCAGCCAATTGGACATCCGGCAGCTCCAAAAACGAAGAGACTCGATGTCGTTTGTGATATTCAGCATCTTGCTTCTTGTGTCCGACTACTGGTGGGAGTTTTCTCCCATACAATACGCAAATGGAGGTACTTCCCCCTAAAAGTCTCCCTGAAGGCACTGCCTTCCTTCTTCAGCGACACAGAACAGAAGTCAGACTTCTATCTACGGGTGCAGCATTATAACAGAAGCTGCAATCGTCTTCTCTCCTTCCAAGAAGGATACGATAACAACATTGTATCAATGAAATATTACTTTAAAGTGTCATTTTTTGATGGTGTGATATATCTTTCTGAAAAAAATCGAGGTCCCGTTTCCCATCTGCATTACGTATATCGAAAACCAAAAATTATTCAGGAAGGTAATTCAATAAAGGCAATTCACTTTTTAAAGGCGGGAGTTAGTTAAATTAGCTTTTAAGTGGTTATAGTCAAACAATTTTTTAAAATCAGTGTAATGTTATTACCAATTTTAAAAAAAAAATAGAAAACGGACTTAAGCAGGGGTAGGTTAAACTCATTCAATAGTTAACGAAATTAAAAATCAACTCACAGCAAAAAGTGGTTCATTTACCCTATTTGTCAAAAAATGGATTTACTAACTATATTTAATTAATTAATCGATTGATTCATGGAATAAAAATATATGTAAATTCTAATTAAGTTCACATAAAATTAAACTTATTTGAAAATGCTTTTAAATATCAATAATTCTAGAATTTGAATAATTCTATAGTTAAATTCTGTAGTTTGAATTCATGTAAAATAATAATAAAAAATTAGAAATTTATAGAAAATAGTTAAGAAATTCCCAAGACATTTGGAACTTACTTCAAAGGATATTAATGAGATACAATTTTTCGCAGACAAATTTCTTTTTACCGCTTGTAGTATTCAACTAAACTATTCTAAAAAAAATAAACATTGGCAAAGTAAAAATAACTGCATGGCAACTCGATAGAGTACCATTAAAAAATTGTAACTATATTTTTGCCTGAATGTTTTAAATTATAAATTCCGAATACTTTTACACAGAATGTAAGAGTATGCATTTAAAAATTAGAAAAAGATTGGAATTTTTCCCTCTTATATTCTGTATCTGCAAATAATAGATTATAAATAATAGTTTAATTCATTCCAGATGTAATTCGAACAGAAAACTGTCTATATTTCGTTCCTACATATTGAATACTTTTACGAATTGATTTTTTTTTTAACTCCATTATTATTTTTTTCTATTTTAACAAACGTGCTTTTTTGAATCAGATGACATTCAAGACGTAAATTAGTTATAAATAAAATATGCTCTTTAAAAAATTAAAAATTTACATCAAACTACATTACGTATAAATACAGATCTGAAAAATAATGATCTTACAAAGGTTATAGTAACACACACACACACAAATTTTTCAGCAAAGTTATTATTCTGATATTTCATAGAAAAATTATAAAAATGTTTTTTTATAGTATCAAATATTTATAGTTATATTATTAATAGGATTAAAATACTTGTTTTTAATCTAAATATTTACCTAATAATTTTTAAAATACAAAATTATTATTAAAGCAAATTTACTTTAAAATATATTTTTTAATGATATTCTTCTTTGTCTTAAAAAACCCAATTCAATAAACCATCTCTTTCAAAACATTCATGAATCATTTTCTTAATTTAAAAGTTCAAATACCTTATAATAAATTAATTTTAGTTAATAATTTATTTTTTTGAAAAATATATGAAATAAACATACATATTTTAAAAATGGACGTTGTTCCAGTTAATCTAAATGGATAAATGAGCAAGCAAAAACTGCACTTATATTTTAAACAAATTTAATTTAAATGAATATATTCTGAATTAAACGAAACATTTCTTTCTAAAGTATTCTTAGATGTTGAAAAAAATTAAAAAATGTATGCATATATAAAATTAAAAACAAATTTTTGAAAATTGATAAAATCTTCTCAAGCTAATATTTATAATTCATAAATTTTACTTATTCTTGTATTTTATTATTTTAATTTTACTTATTCTTTTATTTTAAATTATTCATTTTATTGTTTTAATTTTAATTGTTCTTGTATTTTATTAATTTAATTTTACTTATTATTCTTGTATTTTAAATTATCATTCTTGTATTTTAAGTATTATTTTAATTCTTAATTATTCTTGTATTTTATTATTTTAATCCTACTTATTCTTGTAATTTATTTTAAAATGCATTTTCCATTTTTCAATTACACTTTTAAAAACCGTTTAATTGTTGGGTTGTTCGTTAGCTCATTGATGTACAAAAATACTTTAATTGCCTTTTATATTGATTTATCTTTTTGATATAAATATATTAAAAGAACGTGAAAGTTCGATGTTTAAAACTTTTACTATTGAAAACTGGAAAATTAAATAGTTTAACGAAAAGCGAGTTCTTTTGTCTGTTACCCTAACTGCAATTCTAGAATAAAATGTTCAATCTAATTACACCATCTCTTTCTTTTTTCATTTATATAATTGAAAAAAGGTGATACTTATTTTTATAACGCCTTTTCAGTACTTAGTAAATTACTTTATTAATAAGTATCCTTTTTGAACAATTTGCAAACGAAATTAATTCAAAACTAGACTCGACTTAGAGTTGTTTTCATTTATTTGCATTATTTATTTATTTATTTTTTTTTTTGCATCGATCTCAACTATTATCGTTTGGAAAAACAAAAAAGAAAAAAGTATTTTTCTTGATGATTAATCATGTATATTTTTTCCTTTTTTTTTTTTTTTTTTTTTTTTAATTCCCTTTTTTCCCCTTTCCTAAAAAAGGGAATTTCGAAGTTATTATTCCGTTTCAGCACTGCTGCTAATAACTTATTTATGCAAAATTATTTGAAAAAAAAAAAATATTCGTGCACTTAGGAGAATTTTTGTCCTTATTTATTTTTTGAGTTCGTATTATTTCCGAGAATTAAACACAAAGCTTAGAGAAATAAATTAAATAAAATCTTCATAAAAAACAAAGATTACTTTTCGTATTCAAAAAAAATTCTGCACGTTTGTTTTTCTTCATTTTCACAAATTTATTAATGTCTTTATAATAGAAATTCATTTAAAATATTCACTTTTCATTCCTTTTTTTTTTTTTTTTTTGCATTTTATAGTATAAAATAATATTTTAATAATCTGAATCTAAATGAAGTTTTGAATTCTTAAATACATTATAAACGATGTGTTGGTAAAGAAACATACAATTCTCTCCTCTTATTTATTCCTTATTGAGACCTCTCTCATTTACTCCTTATTGAGATCACTCTTATTTATTCCTTATTGAGATCACTCTTATTTATTCCTTATTGAGATCACTCTTATTTATTCCTTATTGAGATCACTCTTATTTATTCCTTATTGAGATCACTCTCATTTATTGCTTATTGAGATCACTCTTATTTATTCCTTTATTGAGATCACTCTCATTTATTCCTTATTGAGATCACTCTCATTTACTCCTTATTGAGACCACTCTTATTTATTCCTTATTGAGATCACTCTTATTTATTTATTTAGAAACACGCATTCAAATATTTAACTTTATTATTGATTAAGGAATGGAAAAACTATACAGAAAAATTTTTTTCAAAAATTTATTTTAATTATTAATCTGTAAACATATGTTATTACATAAATTATCTGTAATCCACTAAATTTTCATCTTTAATAGTATTTTTTTTTGTTCAAATGCAGCTGGCAAACACTTAGATAGCTTGCTCTCGGATGCCTTAAGGCAAGCACTGCACAGACGTTACTCACTTTGCATTACCCAGAGGGCGCGTGTAACTTGAAGATAAGCCACGGACGCGGAGTAACAATGCCCCCGCAACGCTCTACAATCCTATTAGGACCGGGACCTACGGTTTAAAGTGGATTCGAACCACTACAAACATCCATGGCACCGCCGGGACTCGAACCCGAAACCTGTGGTACTGAGCGCCAGAGCGCTAGCCACTCAGCCATTCAGGCCCTTCTTTAATAGTATATAGCTTAAACAATAAATAAAAACAAGTGCATAATTCTATTTTGAATGCAATTCTAAATACTCGAAATTTGTTTCTTATCACGGAATTATGTAGTAAAGAATAACAGCAAGAGAATATATTCTGAAATTTTGTGTGTACATCAGATTTTCATTAATATATTGTCTTCAATAAAAAAATACCAAATATTAAACTTAATTCATTTGGTTTTCTGCATATTGTATAACTAGTTTTATGCGTTAACAACAATTAAAATTTTCAGAGCTATGGAAAAATTAGTGAAATTAGAAATTAAAAATTAATTACGGTAATTCTTAAGTTTTTGACTATATTTAATTAGTAATTTGTAATTACCATATAATTAATGGTAATTCTTAATTCTATAGCTAATACTTCGTTGGATGTAGGAATTCAATAATAATAACACAGGCCAACAATGAAAAACATTTTTTATAATTTGAGGTCTATATTTCATTTTATTCTATTGTACCCCAAAATGGCCATTAAATCATAACAGGACGTAGCGTTTTCTCGCAAAAAAAATATCTCGATTCTATACGTGTCCAATGAAAATTTTTGATAAAAACCACAAGGATCCAAACAACTTGCGTAAATCAAAGATTTTTTTTTTATGAGTGTTAAAATGCTTTTCGCCCCTAGATAACTACAAATAACTTGATCAGGAAAGTATCTATTTTCCAGATGGCGTTATTCTGAGTTTTTAGACTAGTGTGAATTATTTTCTACGTCATTCCTTTTTCCTCGTGATTTTACGTTTACGTTTGCTTTGTGCTTATTAAAATGGCGAGTCTTGGCTAAGTTCAGAGTCTAAATAGCTTTTGTTATATTTGTGGCTAATTTATTATCAAGAAACACTAAAAAGAATATAACGGAAGTTGTGATAAAAGTGTGCTTTGTCTATTTCAGGACTTAGAGAGCAGCAAAAGCTTCAGGCGCCACACAAGATGTTATTTTATTAATATCTTTAAAGAAAGGCTCACAAGGGAAAAATATTTCAGTAAATTCAATAGTATGAAACATCCTACAATATACAAAGGTGTTCCTATTGTATGTAAACGCATTAAACTTATGAGTTTGGTAGATTCTCAAAGATTAAAATGTGCAAATTAAAAAAATTGATAACTACACAAAAAGTGAACAAATTCACAAAAACAATCACAAAAAACTAATACAGTTTTTTATGGTACATTTTTTTTTACTGTAGCTATGCAAAAAGTCTCATTCGTCTGAAGAAAGTTGGAATAAAGTATCTTTGTTGATGTCTCTGACATAAAAAAAAAAAAAGATTTATGCAAGGCTATAACGTTGAAGGGGAAAAAACAAAACAAAAACAAGCTGTTTTTTTAAATTTCTTAGAAACCAGAGAAAATTTAAAAAAAACTGGAAGTTAATAAGTTTCAAAGTTTATTTTCTACAATCATGATTTTGTTCACTGAAAATCTTAAATAAATGTGTGTGGAAGAACTTCAATGTTTCCATCAATATAATGGAATGGAGAAACGATATTAAGCTCGTTGGGATGTAAATATGCTGGAAGATTATTGTTTGTACATCCATAGAATAAGTCCACATAAGAGAAATAACTACACCCGGACATTTTTGCCAACAAAAGAGTGTGAAAATGCAAATCTTTAGATTACTATGAGAAAGGACAATTTTCAACCATTATCTTCATGATGTTGAAAAAAGAAATGAAATTGTTAGTACATTTATGCTTACGTTTCATATACGCCTTTCACTTGGCTGCATTGGATTTTATAAGAGCCAAATATTAATGGAGTTTTCAAAAAATGTGGGAGATGTAGAAAAAATATGTGATTGAATATTTGAAATAAACATCAAAAAACATTTTAAGATACGTCTTAAGTTATAAAAAGATGGTTTTTTTTAATATTTTTGTTGGCCTGTGTAATTTAGACATCAATAATATGTTTTGTAATTTATTGTTATTTACCTAAATCTACAATGAAGTGATTGGTTTTATTGCCACTACACCGCATCACAACACACATTAGAACTAAGATGTTCCTTCATAGTTTTCGGAATGATGAGAGCGAAGTTGCAACACAGTATTGAAAGAACACCCTAACGGTGGTATGTAGGGGGTTGCATTTTTTTCTCAATTCCGAGGTCAACCGAAAGACATTCTAGCCTTCATATATAAGCATTGCATGGGGAGACGTTTGTAAATTTTCAAACCAACCACTTTTGCCTTGGAAATTCAATGCTCGATCTATTTTGGTTTTCTGAATTTTCCACAGTATATATTATGGGAGGTGTAACATTTTTTTTCTCACGTGAAATGTTTTGGCATTTCATTCCCAGAAGAGAATGTATGTTATTTGAAAAATATATAATAAATAATATAAAATATGTAATAATATATACTGTAGCCTGTTCGATCTTCATAGGTCGAAACAGGCCACAGTATTGTGGATAATTATATTACATACAATTAGAGTTTTGTTTACTATTGAGAACAAATAACCTGTCACTCAAATCTGATAGAAGATATTCGGTATCATGTATAATGAGGAAATTAGCGAATGTCTGTGATACCTTCATAGTTCAAAACATCTCATATCATAGTTCATATACAATCTGTAGTTGTTCCATCGTGATTGGGTATTGACCACGAGCTGAGAAATGTCTACTCCAATGAGAAATGAATGAAGCAGAACTTTGGCGGATTGTCTTAAAAGGAGATTTTTGGTGAAGAAGAGAGAGTTCTGAAATGAGTCGATCAGCAGGTTTTTTTTTTTTTTCTCTGAAGTGACTGAACAGGCTGGAGTTTCCGCCTATTTTCAAACTTAGCCCCTTGTGGTTTCGTGAATTACACCATGTGATAGTTACAGTGGACGCAGTCCGGGTGCATTATATTCATCGTAGACTCGAGAACCCTGAAAATCTCCGACCTTGAGTGAACTGAATTTGTGTATCTAATTTATATACTTAATTTAAATTTTTTTTTTAAAATTATATCAGCCCCATATTAGATAGAATATTAAATTATATCATCCACCTATTAGATAGAATATTAAATTATATCATCCCCACATTAGATTATTAAATCATATCATCCCCATATTAGATAGAATATTAAAATATATCATCCCCATATTAGATAGAATATTAAAATATATCATCCCCATATTAGATAGAATATTAAATTATATTCTGCTATCTAATATGGGGATATATAATTTTTATATGCGGCCCGCGGAGTTATGATACAATACCAAAGTGGCCCCGCAAGGTCATTTTGGTTGGCCACTCCTGTTATAAATGAACATCAAGATTTGGAATGCAGTTGAAGGGCAATGTCACTTCAAAAGATTTAATTTTCTGTAAAATATCTGTGAGTATATATATCTATGTTTGTAAAAATTTAAAGTGTTCCCATGAACCTGAAAGCGTTCCTCTTCTTGAAGCCATTATAAGTCTAGTATAGGCCGAAACGTTACAGTGATTTTTTATTGTAAGTGGAAACAAATTAATTTTCTCCAAAAAGGATTACATTTTTAACAGGCCAAGTTTGAATTAAAAAAATCGTAATACCTTTACATTTAAATCCTTTTCTCAGGGCATGCATTATATCACCCCTTGTTAATTGAAGAATATCAAATAAAAAAAAATAAATAAATGAAAAATTAATAGAAATCTTGCCTCCAGGGAATATTTCTATTATTTCCCTTCATCTTTTATACGCGAAAGATATGAAACGTAGCATGAAAAAAAAAAAAAGAAATTGTTTAACGATCTTGATTCTCTTCCCCAAAATCCAATCTTCTTCGGAAGATGAAATTGAAAATAAACACATTTCCCATTGTTGTGTCTCTCGTCTGATTAAAAGAAAACAAAAATTTATTATGGGACAAAAATATTTCCACTTTCTTTAAATGACATTTTACGTGAATCCAGGGTTTTCGAGTAACATTTATGGGCTGTAGATTATTATTGTAATGATTATGTCAATGCTGAAAACTGAATATAATTGTATCTATACAACAACCTGGATAATACTATTTCAAAACATGAGGGGTTGTATACAAAATACGAAAAAGTTTTGAAAGCTATATTTGTTCAAACCATAGATCATATAAATATTGAATCATATTATAATATATAAATAGAGCCAGATCAATCAACACTGGAAAATTGAATGTCAGTCAATGCTGGAAAACTGAATGTAATTGTATATATACAACAATGCAAATAATACTATTTCAAAACATGAGGGGTTTATATACAAAATACGAAAAAGTTTTGAAAGCTATATTTGTTCAAACCATAGATCATATAAATATTGAATCATATTATAATATATAAATAGAGCCAGATCAATCAACACTGGAAAATTGAATGTCAGTCAATGCTGGAAAACTGAATGTAATTGTATCTATACAACAACCTGGATAATACTATTTCAAAACATGAGGGGTTGTATACAAAATACGAAAAAGTTTTGAAAGCTATATTTGTTCAAACCATAGATCATATAAATATTGAATCATATTATAATATATAAATAGAGCCAGATCAATCAACACTGGAAAATTGAATGTCAGTCAATGCTGGAAAACTGAATGTAATTGTATATATACAACAATGCAAATAATACTATTTCAAAACATGAGGGGTTATATACAAAATACGAAAAAGTTTTGAAAATATATATTTGTTCAAACCATAGATCATATAAATATTGAATCATATTATAATATATAAATAGAGCCAGATCAATCAACACTGGAAAATTGAATGTCAGTCAATGCTGGAAAACTGAATGTAATTGTATCTATACAACAACCTGATAATACTATTTCAAAACATGAGGGGTTGTATACAAAATACGAAAAGTTTTGAAAGCTATATTTGTTCAAACCATAGATCATATAAATATTGAATCATATTATAATATATAAATAGAGCCAGATCAATCAACACTGGAAAATTGAATGTCAGTCAATGCTGGAAAACTGAATGTAATTGTATATATACAACAATGCAAATAATACTATTTCAAAACATGAGGGGTTATATACAAAATACGAAAAAGTTTTGAAAGCTATATTTGTTCAAACCATAGATCATATAAATATTGAATCATATTATAATATATAAATAGAGCCAGATCAATCAACACTGGAAAATTGAATGTCAGTCAATGCTGGAAAACTGAATGTAATTGTATATATACAACAATGCAAATAATACTATTTCAAAACATGAGGGGTTGATACAAAATACGAAAAAGTTTTGAAAGCTATATTTGTTCAAACCATAGATCATATAAATATTGAATCATATTATAATATATAAATAGAGCCAGATCAATCAACACTGGAAAATTGAATGTCAGTCAATGCTGGAAAACTGAATGTAATTGTATATATACAACAATGCAAATAATACTATTTCAAAACATGAGGGTTATATACAAAATACGAAAAAGTTTTGAAAGCTATATTTGTTCAAACCATAGATCATATAAATATTGAATCATATTATAATATATAAATAGAGCCAGATCAATCAACACTGGAAAATTGAATGTCAGTCAATGCTGGAAAACTGAATGTAATTGTATCTATACAACAACCTGGATAATACTATTTCAAAACATGAGGGGTTGTATACAAAATACGAAAAAGTTTTGAAAGCTATATTTGTTCAAACCATAGATCATATAAATATTGAATCATATTATAATATATAAATAGAGCCAGATCAATCAACACTGGAAAATTGAATGTCAGTCAATGCTGGAAACTGAATGTAATTGTATCTATACAACAACCTGATAATACTATTTCAAAACATGAGGGGTTGTATACAAAATACGAAAAAGTTTTGAAAGCTATATTTGTTCAAACCATAGATCATATAAATATTGAATCATATTATAATATATAAATAGAGCCAGATCAATCAACACTGGAAAATTGAATGTCAGTCAATGCTGGAAAAACTGAATGTAATTGTATCTATACAACAACCTGGATAATACTATTTCAAAACATGAGGGGTTGTATACAAAATACGAAAAAGTTTTGAAAGCTATATTTGTTCAAACCATAGATCATATAAATATTGAATCATATTATAATATATAAATAGAGCCAGATCAATCAACACTGGAAAATTGAATGTCAGTCAATGCTGGAAAACTGAATGTAATTGTATCATACAACAACCTGGATAATACTATTTCAAAACATGAGGGGTTGTATACAAAATACGAAAAAGTTTTGAAAGCTATATTTGTTCAAACCATAGATCATATAAATATTGAATCATATTATAATATATAAATAGAGCCAGATCAATCAACACTGGAAAATTGAATGTCATGTCAATGCTGGAAAACTGAATGTATTGTATCTATACAACAACCTGGATAATACTATTTCAAAACATGAGGGGTTGTATACAAAATACGAAAAAGTTTTGAAAGCTATATTTGTTCAAACCATAGATCATATAAATATTGAATCATATTATAATATATAAATAGAGCCAGATCAATCAACACTGGAAAATTGAATGTCAGTCAATGCTGGAAAACTGAATGTAATTGTATCTATACAACAACCTGGATAATACTATTTCAAAACATGAGGGGTTGTATACAAAATACGAAAAGTTTTGAAAGCTATATTTGTTCAAACCATAGATCATATAAATATTGAATCATATTATAATATATAAATAGAGCCAGATCAATCAACACTGAAAATTGAATGTCAGTCAATGCTGGAAAACTGAATGTAATTGTATCTATACAACAACCTGGATAATACTATTTCAAAACATGAGGGGTTGTATACAAAAATACGAAAAAGTTTTGAAAGCTATATTTGTTCAAACCATAGATCATATAAATATTGAATCATATTATAATATATAAATAGAGCCAGATCAATCAACACTGGAAAATTGAATGTCAGTCAATGCTGGAAAACTGAATGTAATTGTATATATACAACAATGCAAATAATACTATTTCAAAACATGAGGGGTTATATACAAAATACGAAAAAGTTTTGAAAGCTATATTTGTTCAAACCATAGATCATATAAATATTGAATCATATTATAATATATAAATAGAGCCAGATCAATCAACACTGGAAAACTGAATGTCAGTCAATGCTGGAAAAACTGAATGTAATTGTATATATACAACAATGCAAATAATACTATTTCAAAACATGAGGGGTTGTATGCAAAATACGAAAAAATTTTGAAAGCAATGTTTGTTCAAACCATAGATAATATAAATACTGAATCAGTACCGTATATAAATAGAGCCAAATATACCAATTGAATGAAAACAATGCAGTCATGAAGAGATGGAAAATTTGGAAGGTGATCAAAAATTTAAATTCAATTTTATGAAAATAATTCCTCTCCGAAAAATGCTTTACTCTATTATTTGAAAACGAATTGAGAGAATCATGCATCATATTTTTATTAATATATACATATTTAATTTAAAGAAATATTTTTACATTAGATTTTAAATCATACTGCTAATTTTAATATGAAATGCAAAGTTCTGTTTCAAAAAAATTCAGATTTTTAAACAAAAAAATTTTTTTGAATATGTTATTTTATGAGAATATCACAAAAAAATAAATAGAAATTACAATATCAAAATTTTGGAAATAAAAAAAATTGGTATGAACTTAATTAATTCTTTTTTAAAACGAAAATTCAAAAAAAATTTTTTTTTTAAAGATATTAAAAGACATCTCCAAAATGAAAATGTGTTTAATTAGTTTTCAGTCATCTTTTGAAGCAAAAAAAAAAAAAAAATTTCTATTAAAAAAAAAAAAAAAAAAAAAAAAAAAGTATTCTAATTTGAAATAAAAAGAGACGACTTGATATCATATATTAATTATAATTAAAATGGAATGAGGGGAAAAAAAACCCAAGAGAGAAAAATTCTATTCTCAGTAAAAATATTTCAGTTGTTTTTCTGTATTTATAGAAGTTCACTATTAGTGATTTAGATATTTAAAAAATCAGTATAAAGAAAGACTTCATTTAAATTCCTTCTATTAGCTCACACTCACCCTATATATATTCAAATTTTAATCGTTCAAGAAATAATATTTTAATTTGCGTTGTAATTCATGAGAATTGGGTAATGTAGTGGAAAAATTAAATTCAAAATCCATTTTGATGATAATAAATCTCAATTTTAGTTTTTTGCAGAAAATATTGTTTCAGAGGTTCATTCATGACTTTAAACTTCTATTTATTGAGCACGAAGTTCAAAACCGCAAATGAATCTTTTTTTTTTCAATTCCTTCTATTAGCTCAACACTCCTCACACTCTGGCCACATATATATATATATATATATTGTTCAAATTTTCAATCGTTTATGAAATCGCGTTTTTTATTCATCCACTCAAGTTCAAATACATTTTTTTGAACTTGTAGTGGATGACGATCTATTGATGCAGATTTTACAAATATTAATTCAGTAATTAAATTTAATTAATTAATTTTAGTTTTTTTTAGATTTAAGTTGCATATATCTACCAATAACAGGTAGCGCCAGATAAACTTAAAAAATGTATGAAAATTACTTATAAAGGACTTTCTGCAATATAGTGAAAAAAAAAATAGGAATTGACTTTAAAAAATTTTTTTTATAATACTTGCTATTAAATTAAATACAATTCGTAGATTTGAAAGGATTGAAAAAATTTAGAAATTTTGGAAAAAAAGTTATTGTTTAAAAATTGTTTTATTATCATTATGTTTTTGTAAGCAAATATAACATGTATTTTCCGTATATAGTTCAAAAATACAAAAATTTACGTTTAGCTAAGCATTAAACAATCATGTACATCTTTATTATGATAATACTTTCTTGCTCAAATAATAAATATTTATCATTTGGACATTTTGTACGGAATTCACTTTTTAATTTTCTTTTTTATGTAATGCATTCCTTTGAAAAGTTAACATTTTTACATAAAAATTGGTTTTATTGTTCTGAAATTTTAAGATAATTGGAAAATTCAAAAACTGTACTTCAAGGTTTATAAAAAAATTATCTTTAGATTTTAAAATATCTATTTAATTTTAAACTTTTGTTCATAAATTTTTTAAAGTGCTTATACATTTCTACTTAAATTACAAATAGAATTATTAAATTTTTCTTTATTATTGTTTACATAATCATCTATAATACTAAAATATACTATACGTGTTTTATTATTAGAAAATATATCAATGAAATAAATATACGGAAGTATATATATTTATAGGTATTATATAAATATATTTATGAAAACAAACTTAAAATTTTGAATAATGAAGATTTTAATTATAGAAAAGAATATGTTTTAATAGTTATAATAAAGCCTTGTTATTCATTATAAATGAATTTATTTTTTGAGCAATCATAGTTATACAAAAGAAATAAAATCAAAAGTTTAAATTATTTTTAAAATTATTCATTAATTTTAATGTAACAGATAATAAATTAATAGATGTTACAGATAATTTTAATATTTTAATATATACAATTATTATGCAAATTAAATTATTATGTAAATTATGCATAAATTATTGTTATAGTTAATATGTAAATTAAATGAAAAATCAGGATAAATTAAAGAAAAACTAACAAAATTCCCCACGCATTTTCAAGAATTAATTTTCTTAGCACTTTTCTCAGAAAAGAAATTTTGAAATATAACTTTATTAAAAAAACTTCATTTGATGTTTCTTTATACATAATTAAAAATTTTCAAAAATGAACAGAACTAATACTAATCAACATTATTCAAATTTTATTGTAAAAATATCTTTGTAATTTTTTTTTTTATCTATCATAAGAAAAAACTGCTTTTTTCAAAAACTAACTAGCAAACATCTTAGCATCCTTGTTTCAGATTGATAAAGACTTTCCACTACTTTTAAAGAAACCACTAAACACTCTTCCTTACTTCTTAAAACTCTTCAAAAGCGGAAGTAATTCAAATTATTCCCCCTTTTAAAACAGATTGTTCTACTAAGTTGCTATAAGTGCTAGATTATAAATTATTTTATAAGATTTACACCAAAAATTCAAAGCACATTTTCCAGACTTAATTAATTTTCTTTGCACGTTTCTAAGCGTAATTCTGTTAAAAAATTGATGCTTTCAACTTCATTTGATGTTTCTTTATAAATCATGATTTTTTTCTAAAATTAAACAGGTAATAGCGATAAACTTTTTTTCAAATTTTATTCTAAAAATTATAAGAAAAATAATCAATGTTAAATAATTTTATCCCTAAAATCATAAGAAAAATATTTAATAAATAATTTTATCCCTAAAAATCATAAGAAAAATATTTAATATAAAAAATTTTATCCTTAAAAATCAAAAAAATAATATTAAATAATTTTATCCCTAAAAATAACAAGAAAAATAATATTAAATAATTTTATCCCTAAAAATAACAAGAAAAATAATATTAAATAATTTTATCCCTAAAATCATAAGAAAAATATTTAATATTAAATAATTTTTCCCTAAAATCATAAAAAAAAAATAATTAATATTAAAAAATCATAAAATATTTAATATTAAATAATTTTATCCCTAAAATCATAAGAAAAATATTTAATATTAAATAATTTTATCCCTAAAATCATAAGAATAATATTAAATAATTTTGTCCCCTAAAATCATAAGAAAAATAATTATAATAAATAATTTTATCCCTAAAATCATAATATTTAATATTAAATAATTTTAAAAATCATAAGAAATATTAATATTAAATAATTTTATCCTAAAATCATAAAAATATGCAATATTAAATAATTGTATGCCTAAAATCATAAAAATATGCAATATTAAATAATTTTATCCCTAAAAATCATAAAAATATGCAATATTAAATAATTTTATCGCTAAAATCATAAAAATATGCAATATTAAATAATTTTATCCCTAAAATCATAAGAAATATTTAATATTAAATAATTTTATCGCTAAAATCATAAAAAATGCAATATTAAATAATTGTATCCCTAAAATCATAAAAATATGCAATATTAAATAATTTTATCCCTAAAACCATAAAAATATGCAATATTAAATAATTTTATCCCTAAAACCATAAAAATATGCAATATTAAATAATTGTATCCCTAAAACCATAAAAATATGCAATATTAAATAATTTTATTCCTAAAACCATAAGAAAAAAAAAAATTTCCCTTTCAAAAAAACCCTTTTCAAAAGCTAACTAGCAAACATCTTAACACCCTGGTTTCGGATTGATAAAGACTTCGCTCTTCTTTTTAAGAAACCACTAACACTTGGGAGTGATCTTCCTTCCTTTTTAAAAACTCTTCAAAAGCGGAAGTAATTTAAAGTATTCCCCCCTTTTAAAACAGATTGTTCTACTAAGTTGCAAAGCAAGCAAACGCAATCAATAAGCTTCCAACACGATCCGGTCACACCCGCTGCTATCTAACTTCAAAGAGAATGACTTTTCAGGCGGAGAACCTTGCATCGTCTGACAGAAAGAGCTGTGGATTCACGCAGGTTTCCTACACCCCTTCGTCCATCCCCCACCCCCCATGCCCTGGTGGTACTCAGGTACGCATGTGCTAGGAAACCACCCACTTTCCTTCGCTTATACGAGAGTGATTTCTGAAACAAAACCAGAACGCGTGGAAACTCTAGGTCAGTAGCAGCACCGGTAAGGTCTAGTGCGATAGTGGTTTGAATTGCGGTAAAAAATTATTTGATAAAGCTATTACATTTTTTCATATTGAATTTGGCGGATATGCAATAAAAAACTTATTTGGAAGAAGTTTTTTTATAAAGAAAATTTGGATCCAATCTTCTTCAAACTTGCTATGAGCTTCGGAAGAAAGTAAGTAAATATTATTTGACTTCATTTATTTAATAGAATTTGGCATTTAAATTAATTATTCTGCATTAAAAATTTTAACAATCAAATTAATTATTCAGCATTAAAAAAATTTGGCAATCAAATTATTCCGCATTAAAAATATGGCAATCAAATTAATTATTCCACATTAAAAATTTGATATTCAAATTAATTATTCTGTATTTAAAAAAATTTAGAATTTAAATTAATTATTCTGTATTTAAAAAAATTTGGCATTAAAATTCATTATTCCGCTTCAAAAAAAAATCGGCATTCAAATTAAATATTCTGAATTTAAAAAATTGGTATTCAAAGTTATTCTGCATTAAAAAAAATTACCATTCAAATTAATTATTCCGTATTAAAAAATTTGCCATTCAAATGAATTATTCCGTATAAAAAATTTGTCATTCAAATTAATTATTTCGTATTAAAAAATTTGCTATTCAAATTAATTATTCCGTATTCAAAAAAAAATTTGGCTTTCAAGTTAATTATTCCGCATATAATAATTTGGCATTCAAATTAATTATTCTGCATCAAAAAAGTTGTTAATAAATACATATACGTAAAATATGACAAGTAATAGTTTGAAAATTAGTAAATAAAATTTAATTTAAAAAATTCATAAAAAATTAAGATTATTTTTAGTTAAAATTTGGTTACTAATGTTTAACAAAATTAAATTTATTTGATATTAATTGAAAAACTTGATCTTGGAAAACGGATTATAATTAATATTAAATATTGGATGGAAATAAATATTAAAATGAATTTACTGTGTGTAAACTACAAAAAAATGTATTATTATGAACGACAAGTTCTTGTTTTAAAACTATTAAGAATTTTTTTCGTGAACAAAGGAATAAAGATAAACGCTTGGATAAGACAAATTAAAGATTGTTATAAATTAATAAATAGTATGAAGGAAATTCAATTTTCAAATTTTTTTCCAGCATTAATGATGATAATTAATTAACAATCTACTATTTAAAAAGCAAGAATATACATAAATAATACAATAACGGTAAATGTGTATTTTTGTTACAGTAATAATATAGTTAAAAATAAAATCAACACATTAATTTATAATTTGATGCAATGCAATATAAAGGAAATGCATAATTTCATGTACAAATATACATAATAAAATATTAAATAAAGTAATTTTAAATACATGCATAATGTCAAACAATTTAATTATTACATACTCACAGTGGAAAAGAATCATTGCCAAATCTCAAATAATAATAATAATTTATTAATTTTACATTTTTTGAATTTTAAAACAAATTTCAGACGTTTATTATTACAGTGATTAAAATATTATTATATGATAAAATTTTTGCAAAATCAAAATATGTGTTTTTTCGCATTATATTTTGTGTACTGATACTATATTTAAAATAATCCAATAGAAAAATGATCAAAATTTTTGCTTTTAAAATAAATTATTTAAATGTTAAATTTATTTTTAATCATTGAATCTGAAAATGAATTAAATAAAAATCGTTTGAAAAAAAATGAAATAATCTGTATATTCAATAACAACTATTTAATAGGCTTATTCAAACAAACATTAAAAAAACCCCAGAATTCTATCCATTTTATGGTCAAAATTTGATGTCTATTAAAAGAGAAATTAAAATTAGGCTTATAAAAATTAAGGTATTATTACCTTATTAAATTAGGTTTTAGGAATTTTGGTTTATCGAAAGAAGTTTTCTCTTACATTTATTATTAAATCTATAATTATTCGAGTTAGAAATTTTGAAAGGACAAAACATATCAAATTTTATTTTTTTAATTCTAAATAAATTCAAAATCAATATTTTGAAGCTGTATAATTTTGGGGTATATATAATATATAATAGGACGGATTCATAAAAGAGCAGATAGAAATCATTTTATTTGCAATTAAAATAATTAATTTTTAATAATTAAAATTAACCGGACGTTTATTGTTTCACGTAATCCATGGTAGAACAATAGTTAAATTATTTTTATTTTTTAAGTTTGAAATTGTTAAAATTATGTTAATGTTTAAAGCAAAGTTATTAACGTTATTTTTAAGTTAATTAAAATTACACATAAAAAAAACCCCCAAATAAATATTTTTTTCCAGTGCAAAACGTTTTATATATATTTTCACACTCTAGAACATTCGAACAAAAATAATAAGTAAATAAACAAAAAACGGTGGCAAAGGGATAATTTATTTAAATTTAAAACATTTTTTTCGACAATGTAGAATAAAAGAAACGATCGTGGTTGATAAATAAAATTTCAGCTTCAAACTGTTTCATTTCTTTCGAAAAATCTGATTTTAAATTTAATTTAAAGACAAACACTGCCTACTAAAACAAATTTATTTCATTACTGAAAGGGAAAATTGTATTGTGTTTTATTCGTAGCTTGTTACTATTGTAAAAATCAAAATAGAATTACATGTTAAAAATAAATACATTGCTGAGTGCCCTTTTGAAATTAATTTATTTTTTTACAAAAAAATTTAATCAAGTTTGGTGTTTGTATGCAAATGCATTTGGACGTTAAGCATGTCTTTCAAAAACATATATGCAAAACATCTATTTGAAAATTTTATGCCACTAAAATTCTAACGGATGTTTCTTATTCTTATCAGTGATTATCATTTATGTTACGTGGTGACCATTTTCAGAGAAATTTTTTTTAAATTTTGAACTTAATGAAAAATATTTGGTGGGGATGGAGTTTAAATCGATTATTGGATAAAAAAAATTAATAAATAATTCACTTATTTTAAATTTTTTAAAATTTGAAAATTTTTTGTGATAACTGAGCAATATTTACAAGTAACAAAAAACGTTGGTCAAATCACAAAATAGGGATCGTTGGGATTTGGTAACTTTTTTGTGGCGCCAACTGACTGATAAGTTGCCAAATGTGTTAATTCGGATTCCTTGTATTGTTTGTAACTCACTTCATTTGCAGTTGCAACCCGTTACTTATCAGACTTGGGCGATAAGAATTTTTGACGTCAAAACTCGAAGGCCCCTGGTTCTGCGATTTTACCAAAATGTTAACACAATATTTTTTTTTTTTTTTTTTTGATTTCGCATATTACATGCAAATGTATATTATTGCAACTACAAAATGAACCATCATGATTATCCTAATTGAATTTAAAAAGTCAATGAGGCCAAAATTCAATATATAGCTTTAAAAACCAAAATCTTTATTCATACGGACAGATTTAAGAACAACATTCTTAAAATATATAAAATAAATAATTTTGGCCAAATTGCAAAATAGGGGCCGTTGTGAATTGGTGACTTTTTTATGTCGCCAACTGAGCATAGGTGGCTATATTTAGTATTCTTGTACTATTTGCAATTCACTTCACTTACAATCGCAAACAATTACTTGGCGCACTTTGGCGAAGAGAATTTGAAGCCAAATCTAACAACCCCTATGATTTTACCATAATTTTTTTTAAAGTTCAAATCTTATATACAATTTTATAAATATTAGGAAAACTGTAGTAATTTGAAATAATAGTTTTTAAAAATATCATATTACTCATGAGAAATAACAGTAAAAAAAAAAAAAATTGTGAAAAATACATGTAAGGAGAAAGTCTTGTCACTTAAACATTTGATATTGAAATTTATGCCTAAAATGTCATTGATTAATGTTGCACCTATTTTTTTTTTTCCATATTTCTAGCTTTTAATACCTTTTTTACCTTTTTGTAAATAGATGAGAAATGTCACTTTGAAATATGTCTTGAATTGATTACCGTGAAATTAATGTTTTTGGGGGAAGTACGCAATTTTTCTCCATGTATATTTCTGAAAAAACTTCTCTCGAGCTAATATTTCAATTTTTATACATATACAGTGAAATAAAAGCTATTTAATAAATAAATCATATAAACACAACCTAGTAGACAAATTTGAATTCACACAATTGTGTAAACTAACATTTCATAAGCAAATTGCTTTCTTTTGCCAAATTAATAAAACAAATTATTTATTGAGTTACTGATAATTTAAAGTAAAATAAGTAAATTTTTGCGCAATAAATGGGAATTTACAGCGTTACAAAATGTTGTGAATAACAGTTATGATATATAAAGTTATTACTTCCGGTTACTGAATTACTGAAATTTACGGTTTGAATCGTTTTCTGTTGCCAAATTAACAAAATAAATTTTTTTTTTTTTACTGAGTTAGAAATAATAAATTAAAATCAAATTAGGTATTTTTGCATAATAAATGAGAATTTAAAGCTTTACAAAATTTTGTGAATAGCAATTTTTTAAAGTTAATACTTCCAGTTACTGAATTACTGAAACTTCCAGTTTGAATCGTTTTCTGTTGCCAAATTAACAAAATAAAATTTTTTACTGAGTTAGAAATAATAAATTAAAATCAAATTAGGTATTTTTGCATAATAAATGAGAATTTAAAGCTTTACAAAATTTTGTGAATAGCAATTTTGACATATAAAGTTAATACTTCCGGTTACTGAATTACTGAAACTTCCAGTTTGAATCGTTTTCTGTTGCCAAATTAACAAAATAAAATTTTTACTGAGTTAGAAATAATAAATTAAAATCAAATTAGGTATTTTTGCATAATAAATGAGAATTTAAAGCTTTACAAAATTTTGTGAATAGCAATTTTGACATATAAAGTTAATTTCCGGTTACTGAATTACTAAAACTTCCAGTTTGAATCGTTTTCTGTTGACAAATTAACAAAATAAAAAAATTTATTGAATTAGCAATAATAAATTGACATTAAATTAGGTATTTTGCGTAATAAATGGGAATTTACAAAATTTTGGGAATATCAGTTTTGGCATATAAAGTTCCGGTAACTGAAATTATTGAAGAAACTATTATTTCCAGTTACTGAATTACAAAAATTTCCGTTTGAATCACTTTCTGCTGCCAAATTAATAAAATAAAATAATTTACTGAGTTAGCAATAATAAATTAATATCAAATTGGGTATTTTTGCGCAATAAATGAGAATTTACAGCTTCAAAAATTTTGTGAGTAGCAGTTTTGACATATAAAGCTATTATTTCCAGTTACGGAAATGTATACTTCCGGTTTGAATCTGTGGATGACTTGCTTATAAATTATAATATCTTTCTTTTTTGGATGAACCTAAAAACAAAATTGTAAAAGTTTTGGAAACCTAAAAGATTTTACTTTCATTAAATTCAAAAAAAAAAATACATTTTTTTCTAAGAAATGTTTTATCATGTGGTCAACCACCTTAAGCATATTCAACGAATTTAAAGGAAATTTATATATTTATAATTCCTATTGAATCAAATTATTTTTGCATTATAATTCCTAAAGTTTTGTATAACCATAAATGAACAAACTTTATATTTTCTCTAAAACAGGTGCTTTTTATCTTTCATTTTTGATGTATTCATATAACTGAAAAGGACAAAATGCATTTCTGTACTAAAAGTAGTCGGTGAAAATGTGGGAGGTATGTAAGGTAGAAAATGATTCTGAAAATGTTCTTCGGAAAAAAATTGTTCGTAGTTTGAATTTTTTTCGGCTTTCACGCCGTGAAGTCTATTTTTTTTATTTTATTTATTTTTTCCTCTCCCATTTTTCCACTGCTTCTCACTTCAAGACTCCTACAAACTCGCAAATCCTCTCTTTTCAACTTTTCCGGCAAATTTCGAAAGAAGAAGAAAAAAAAAAAAAAAAAAACTTATTGCACCCGAAAAAAGTTTTTCCTGTCGTTCTTTACAACGATTCTTCTGCCACGCACGCAAATCTAATATCTAGCTTTTCGGGTGCATATTGGTTATTTCAAAAAAAAAAATTCAGAAGAAAAAAAAAAAAATGGAGGGAAAAAAAATGTGTTAGAAACCGATAAGAACTTGAAAAATTCAGTAGTTTCACAGTCGCTCTTAATATTTTTAAATCGCAACAAAAATAATATTTGGACATGATCCAAATAATCCAAAGGCGTTTAAAATAAATAGTCAATTAAATATTGTTGTGTGCAGGTTGTGCAGCTAGGTTGCAATTGGGTGTGGTTGGATTGAGACTTGAGACACAGGTTTGAGAACTCGCAGATTTATTTACTCACGCACGAACACCGCACACATACAATTAGAGACATACATTTAAAGACAGATAAATATAGATTTGTGGAAGGATTCTCCCTTCTAAACCAAATACCCGATATTCAGCTATGCGCAGGTTGCGTGAAATATATTTCCTCTCCGAATGAGAGCCAATAGCCAACTGATACATCTGGAAATATTAAATATTTCCCCTCGGTATGAGAGACTACAAACTAAACGTTTTCAGCGGTGGCGCAGAGGAGTACTTCCTTTCGGGTGAGAGTCTCGAGGCCGACTGAACATTTATCCTGAACACCGAAGGGGAGCTCTTGAAAATGTGTAGGAGGAAGCATGGTTACACTATATCATTTAAAAAATATTCATTCACTTAAAGGCACTATTAGTGGAAGTTCATAAAGAATTTGAAACGTAAAATAAATTAGATAAGACTATACATTATAAAATTTCCTCTAATTAGAATATTCATATACATAATTAATAATATTAACATTCATTATAGTGTTTACTTGTATTTTTGAACGTTGAATTCGTATTAATCTGAAATATGACATCCAAATATATATTAATTAGCTTCTTTGGAATAAAAAAAAAAAAATAATTAAATTATCCTCATTATAATATAAAGTTTTGTTTTAAATTCTAGTTTTAATCAAATTATAATAATTTAAAATTATAATTTTAATTCAATAAATAATTTGAGATTCTTAATTGCACGAGACTTATAATTTTTTCACATAACTTTAAGCTTAAAATTTTCCGTATTAATGAATAAATTTAAAACAATATGTTAATATTTAAGATAATATTTTCTTGAATAATAGGCAACCTTTTAAAAACTTCTGTTAACATATTCAAAAAATATATTAATTATTATGGTAATTTTAATTAATCCTAAAAGTTTTAATGTAGCAAGCTAAAATGCTTGAGGGAAAAGAATATTTTTTTCTCTAAACATCTTGAAAAAACTTTTTTCATTCTTGATAGCAACATACTTAGAAAATTCTAATGAATTAAAAGCATTTTTATATATAAAAACTCCTCGCATCCTTTTAACTTCGGAAATGTCTTTTTTATTTGTGACTTTTTTTCGTAATTTATCATGAACTGACAAAAAATTGTCATAACGTCTTTTTGCAATGAAAATTTTAAAAAATTAAATAACTTTCTTTTTACATTAAAGCCAAAATGCTTCATGTCTCTTACGTGCAGTTAAAATGCAGCTATTTCAATTTAATGGCCTTTTGGGATATTAAATTAAATTGCTGCCTTCAAAAATGATATTCGAAGTTGAAACGAACTGCTTGCCTTGAATAAATTACTGTCATCCTTTTCTTGCCCAATTCAAAGATGCATTCTAAGTGGGGAATAAGGAAAGAAAAAGATAAAAAAAAAAAAAAAATTTTGTGGAGTGAATTTTTATGAACTTTTGATTAAAAGATCAATATTTGAATAAATAACCGGAAAAAACATTGAGAAAGAATTTAAACATATTACTTATATTTGCTACAAACATTAATTATTAAACATATTACTTTAATAAATGAACGAATGGATGATAGATTTATCTATAAACAAACATAAATGAACGAATTAATGATCGAGTTCACGTTATCGATGAACATTCATGAATGAACGAATAGATGATCAATTTATGATATTGATGAACATTTAATGAACGAATCGATGATTCACGATATTGATTAACATTTTCATGAATGAACGAATTGATCGATTCACGATATCGATGAACATTCATGAAAGAACGAATTGATCGATTTATGATATTGATGAACATTTTTGATATCGATGATCGATTCATTCATTGATTGAACGAATTGATGATCGATTTTGATATCGATGAACATTCATGATTGAACGAATTGATGATCGATTTATGATATCGATGAACATTCATGAATGAACGAATTGATGATCGATTTATGATATCGATGAACAAATCGAGAAAAACTTTCATTCTGTACATTAATGACTGAGAAAAATCATGAAGGCTACTTGAGAAATTAAGGAAAGTAAAATAAATTAAGTATATGCAGCTTACGTTTATCATTAATATAAAAGTTTTTTTTCATCGATTCAAAAACCAATGTAACTTGCATAGTGTAAGACATCGATTTACTTGAGATTCAGCTTAAGACAGATATTCTGCGATGGAATCCGCAGTAAATCATATACTCTATTCACGCAAATAGAAATATCTGTATTGAAAACTAAAACATCCTTCGAAATAAGATGTATATAAGTATAATGTATAAAAAAATAAATGTGTGTGTGTAAGAATGCTTCAATAGCTAAGTGTTATAGATTTCAAAATATGCTATATACATACATTTATATATTTGTGTAGAAAAAAAAATTAAATTCTGATTTTTTTCCACCAAATTTAATATTTCGTTCTAAAGAACCATAAAAGATTTACAAAAAGTAATAATTATAATAATTATTTTTATAATTATTTTTTTTAAATAATTATTTATATAATTATTTTTATACTTATTTTTTATTGCCATCAGATTTAGTCACTATTTGCTGATGTCTTCCTTATGAAAACTGACTGGCGCCATTTGTTAAGTAAAAAAAAAAATAATAATAAATAAATGTAGATAATTTGTAATAATATATTTATTCAGTTCATTTTTGCACATTTACACTATTTTTTCAAACAAATCTGTAAACATTTGTAAAAACAAAATCACAAGATAACGGTAATAAACAATGCATCAAGTAATTTTGAGTGTTATTTGTCCATGATTAAAAATCGTATTAAAATCGATTTTTTCCCAGTTGATTAATAATAATTTTAAAAAATTTATGGCATTTAACTAATATATATTATCATTTATTTCTAAACATCGTTTGAAATAAATTCTAACAGTTTAAAAAAAAAAAAAATTATTGGGAATTCTTCGATAAAAATTTCTTAATTATTGAATTATATTATTTAAGGCGAGTTATTTAAAACCACAAACCTTTCATTCCACACACATTTTCTTTAATATATTTTAATTTTCTTTAACTGGGCAACGTCATTTCATATAATATGATAGTCTAATAATAATAATTAAAACATTTCATGACATTTATCAACAAAATTGATGTTAATACGACTTTTAATCATGAACACATAACATCCAAAATTACTTAATGTACTTTGCTATTTTGTGATTTTGTAAAATGGGAAGATAGAAAAACCTAGGATCGTACCCTTATTATTAAATAAAGAAGGAAAATAAATGAAATTGCGCCGTAAACGTCCGCGTTTAATCAAGTTCCCCTTTTAATTTGGTTTCCTTTTTTTATAATTAAAATTCTTGAGGTCCGTTTAATTAAAGAATATCATATATCTTGGGGATTACACCTGAAAAAAATACGTTTAGAACAGCTATTTAGAAAGCTTGTAATTAAACTGAAAATAAATATTAATATAAACAATTACTTCTTTTATGTACACTGGTTTACTTTGTAAAATATGACTTGATACTTAAATTATAAGATAAATTAATATATTTTGTTAATAAAATTTTATTTTATGATTACTTATAAAATATTATTCAGTGTAAAGAATTGTATAAAAAATTGCTTATTATACTATTTTTATATAGCGGGGGAATTATTCAGTGTAAAGAAATCTTGTTCGAAATTCAAAGTGAGTACGTCTTGCAGCACTTGCCTTTATAAAGACCAAGCTGTCTGTGTTTATATAGAAAGAGAGAAACATATATATAAACTTTTCCAACGATGGTCAATTGGCTACTGCTCTTGCCTTTGGTTTGTTTTAGTGGCATGATGTTTGTTAGTGGTTCGGAATCTACATGTTAGACTGTAGGTTCCAGTTTCACTTACCCCAGAAAGAATACCAAAATGACGTAGTAGTGACAAAACCAAAACCAAAAATCTCCGACGATATTCTTAGACAATGATCATTAATAAGAATTTTTCATTTTGTGACAATATTTCGAAATTGTTATAATATACACTGCATCTACAAAATTGTAGGGTTAATTTTGTGCAAGCCTCAAATTTGAAGAAAAGAAATTTTTTACTTTTTTTTTTTCAACATGCTTTACATGGATTAGCAAATTTAAAAGTTTCTTGGAATTTTTTCATAAAATATTTTTTGGTATGATGTTCGTGTTTTCGATGAAATTTTTCAGAAACTGTCAATGCTATAAAAATAATGAAGTAAGGCTTATTTAGAAAGAAATGAGAATGTTTGGCGAGAATGGTATTTATTAGAGATGCATTAAATACAGTAGTAGTCATTGTACTGTTCCGTATATTGTCTGATACATTTAATCCTTTACGAAGCCCCCAGATATCAACAAATTGCTTGTGTATTATTCCCTGGTCATATCTCCGTTAATCATTGTCTATCCAACTCTGAATTAGTGCTAATATTTGTCCGTCCCTCTCTGAATTACGCAGTGCTAATCCTTGCTTGTCCATCTCTGAATTACGTCCTTGCCCGTCCATCTCTGAATTACGCAGTCCTAATCCTTGTCCGTCCATCTCTGAATTACGCAGTACTAATCCTTGTCCGTCCATCTCTGAATTACGCAGTACTAATCCTTGCCCGTCCATCTCTGAATTACGCAGTACTAATCCTTGCCCGTCCATCTCTGAATTACGCACTGCTAATCCTTGCCGTCCATCTCTGAATTACGCAGTCCTAATCCTTGCCCGTCCATCTCTGAATTACGCAGTCCTAATCCTTGCCCGTCCATCTCTGAATTACGCACTGTTAATCCTTGCCCGTCCATCTCTGAATTACGCAGTCCTAATCCTTGCCCGTCCATCTCTGAATTACGCAGTCCTAATCCTTGCCCGTCCATCTCTGAATTACGCAGTCCTAATCCTTGCCCGTCCATCTCTGAATTACGCAGTCCTAATCCTTGCCCGTCCATCTCTGAATTACGCACTGTTAATCCTTGCCCGTCCATCTCTGAATTACGCAGTCCTAATCCTTGCCCGTCCATCTCTGAATTACGCAGTACTAATCCTTGCCCGTCCATCTCTGAATTACGCACTGTTAATGCCCGTCCATCTCTGAATCCTAATCCTTGCCCGTCCATCTCTGAATTACGCAGTCCTAATCCTTGCCCGTCCATCTCTGAATTACGCAGTCCTAATCCTTGCCCGTCCATCTCTGAATTACGCAGTACTAATCCTTGCCCGTCCATCTCTGAATTACGCAGTACTAATCCTTGCCCGTCCATCTCTGAATTACGCAGTACTAATCCTTGCCCGTCCATCTCTGAATTACGCAGTCCTAATCCTTGCCCGTCCATCTCTGAATTACGCAGTCCTAATCCTTGCCCGTCCATCTCTGAATTACGCAGTCCTAATCCTTGCCCGTCCATCTCTGAATTACGCAGTCCTAATCCTTGCCCGTCCATCTCTGAATTACGCAGTCCTAATCCTTGCCCGTCCATCTCTGAATTACGCAGTACTAATCCTTGCCCGTCCATCTCTGAATTACGCAGTACTAATCCTTGCCCGTCCATCTCTGAATTACGCAGTACTAATCCTTGCCCGTCCATCTCTGAATTACGCAGTCCTAATCCTTGCCCGTCCATCTCTGAATTACGCAGTCCTAATCCTTGCCCGTCCATCTCTGAATTACGCAGTCCTAATCCTTGCCCGTCCATCTCTGAATTACGCAGTACTAATCCTTGCCCGTCCATCTCTGAATTACGCAGTACTAATCCTTGCCCGTCCACCTCTGAATTACGCAGTCCTAATCCTTGCCCGTCCATCTCTGAATTACGCAGTCCTAATCCTTGCCCGTCCATCTCTGAATTACGCAGTCCTAATCCTTGCCCGTCCATCTCTGAATTACGCAGTCCTAATCCTTGCCCGTCCATCTCTGAATTACGCAGTACTAATCCTTGCCCGTCCATCTCTGAATTACGCAGTACTAATCCTTGCCCGTCCACCTCTGAATTACGCAGTACTAATCCTTGCCCGTCCATCTCTGAATTACGCAGTACTAATCCTTGCCCGTCCATCTCTGAATTACGCAGTACTAATCCTTGCCCGTCCATCTCTGAATTACGCAGTACTAATCCTTGCCCGTCCATCTCTGAATTACGCACTGCTAATCCTTGCCCGTCCATCTCTGAATTACGCAGTCCTAATCCTTCCCGTCCATCTCTGAATTACGCACTGCTAATCCTTGCCCGTCCATCTTTGAATTACGCAGTCCTAATCCTTGCCCGTCCATCTCTGAATTATGCAGTGCTCAGATCATCTTACAAATTTTCAATCTGAGATCGAATAGGCCAAAGAATGTGTGCCAACGTTGAGATCTTGTGACTAACTTTCTTTTGAGTCGCCAAACAATATGCTGTTGGAAAATATCTCCTTAATGCCTTACCACAAAAGACAAAACAGGAGGGGGAATGATATCACGAACTTAAATCTGTGTTGTCATGGTAATGGAAATTATTACTGGAGGGGAACGACTGTCATATGCAATAAACTCGACGACATAAATTGTAGACGTGGTGAGCTGCTCCAAAGAGAAAGTATCGTTTAAGTAGTCACCATTGCTCCCCCAAACACACACGCTTGTAATTAGAAGCCTAATTGAATCATGATTCGTCGCTGAAGATGGCGTGTCTCCATTTCCCCCCCCAACCAATTCTGTTCTTGCATCAATTCTAACTAATGCTACAATGGGTGGTATTAAATTCCGTCCTAGAGCATTTTCCTTATGCAGCAGATAATCAGTATACTTAATATCACAGGGAGATTATTTATGGCTCAGGGTTGACACACTTCAACACATTTCAATGGTCTTAGTAATGGGCAATCATTCTAAAATCATTCGCATATTGTTACTTCTCACAAACCTTCATGGCAAGTTTCTGTAAGACTAATTAGCAATTAGTGTCAATTAAAATATGATACATAGTACTTAGCTTATAACAGTTACCAAAGCTGATACTGTGTATTACAAATCGTTTTTTTTTTTCATGTGGTCAACCACCTTAAACAAACCTAGAGAATTTAAAGGAAATTAATATATATTTATAATTCTGATTGAATCCAATTATTTTTTGCAACATAATTCTTAAAGTTTTGTATATCCATAAATGAACAAACGTTATATTTTCTCTAAAACAGTCGCTTATTTTTCATGTTTGATGTATTCATATAACTGAAAAAAAGGACATATTTCATGTGGTCTATCCTCAAACATTTTTTTTTATTGCAGCTTGCAAATATTTAGACCGTGATCTTTTATGATATAAGGGCGGCACCGACGTTACTCACTTAACACTACCCAGGGGGCGCGTGTAACTCGAAGAAAAGCTACGGACGCGGAGTAACAATGCCCCCGCAACGCTCTACGATCATGTCAGACCGGTACCTACGGCTTAAAATGGATTCCGAACCACTACAAACATCCATCCGAACCACTACAAATATCCAAACATGCACATTCAACCGGGACTCGAACCCGAAACATGTGGTACCGACTGCCAGAGTGCTAGCTACTCGGCCATCAAGCCCATCCTCTTTAAACATACTCAGTGAATTTAAAAGAAAATAATATACGTTTATAATTTTTATTGGATCAAATTATTTTTGCATCATAACTCTTAAGTAAATGTTTTACTTGTACTTTCATAAATGAACAAACTTTATATTTTCTCCAAAACAGTTATATGAATACATCAAAATGAAAATTGCACAACTGAAAAGGACAAAAATGAATTTCTGTACTAAAAGCAGTCGGTGAAAATGTGGAGGTATGCAAGGTAAAAAATGGTTCTGAAAATGTTCTTCGAAAAAAAACTTTCAGTAGTTTGAATTTTTGCAGCTTTCACGCCGTGAAGTCTATTTTTTATTTTATTTATTTTTTGCTCTCCCATTTTTCCACTGCTTCTCATTTCAAGACTCCTACAAACTCGCAAATCCTCTCTTTTCAACTTTTCCGGCAAATTTCGATAGAAGAAAAAAAAAAACGTATTGCATCCAAAAAAGTTTTTTCCTGTCGTTCTTTACAACGATTCTTTCACGCAAGCAAATCTAATATCTTGCGTTTCGCGTGCATATTGGCTATTTCAAAAAAAAAAAAAAAAAAAAAAAATTCAGCAAAATTAAAAAAAATGGAAGGGAAAAATGTGTTAGAAGCCGATAAGAACTCGAAAAATTCAGTAGCTTTAGTAGCTTTACAGTAGCTTTTAATATTTTTAAATCGCAACAAAAAATAATATTTTCACATCATTTAATTGATCCAAATGCGCTTTTATGCATAGTCAATTCAATATTGTAGTGTGCAGGTTGTGCAGTTAAACTAAGTGCGGTTAGGTTGAGACTTGAGACATAACTTCGTGAACTCACAACTTTGTTTACACGCACAAAACACACACATACAATTCGGGACATACAATATTTACACGTTTAAAGGCATATAGATTCGTGGAAGGATCCCACTTCTAAGCCAGAAACCCGATACTCGGCCACGCACAGAATGCGCGAAATATACATTCTTTTTCCGAATAAGAGTCGGTAGACCAACTAATGCACCAGGACGCTAAATATATTTCCTCACTGGAAAGAGACTAAACTAAACTTTTCAGCGGGAACGCAGATTGCACTGTACTTCCTCTCGGGTAAAAGTCTCAGAAGCCGACTGATCATTTCTCCCTGAATACCAAAGGGCTCGCCAGTGTGTAGGAGGAAGCACGGTTACACTGCATTAATTTTTAAAAATAGTGCCTTTAAGTGAATGAATATTAAGTGGAAAGTTACAAAAGAATTTGAAACATAAAATAAATTCTGAGATGAAAATGTATAGTTTTATATTAGAAATTTCATCTAGTTAGAATATTAGAATATTCATCTATTCCTCTAATTAGAAATTTCCCCTAATTAGAATATTTATATACATCATTAATAATATTAATGAATATTAATATTATTAATGATGTTCTAATTAGGGAAATTTCAATTTTCTAAAAAAGTTTTTACTTGGACTTTTTTTGAAAGTTACAATCGAATTATACTGAAACATGACATCCAAATATGCACTGAAGTGACAAAAGTCATGGGATACCTCTTAATATCGTGTGGGCCCTCCTTTCGCCCGGCAAAGTGCAGCAACTCGACGTGGAATGGACTCAACAAGTCGTTGGAAGTCTTCTGCAGGAATATTGAGCCATGCTGTCTCGATAGACGTCCATAATTGTGAAAGCGTTGATGGTGCAGGATTTTGGGCACGAACAGACCTCTCGATGATGTCTCATAAAAAGCTCGATGGGATTCATGTCGGGCGATCTAGGTGGCCAGATCATTCGTTGGAATTGTCCAGAATGTTCTTCAAACCAATCGCGAACAGTTGTGGCCCGGTGACATGGTGCACTGTCATCCATAAAAATCCCATCGTTGTTTGGGTACATGAAGTCCATGAATGGCTGCAAGTGATCTCCAAGTAGCTGAACATAAGCATTTCCAGTCAATGTTCGGTGCAGTCGCGCCAGAGGACCAAGTCCATTCCATGAAAAAACAGCCCACACCATTACGGAGCCACCACCAGCTTGAACAGTGCCTTGCTGACAGTTTGGGTCCATGGCTTCGTGGGGTCTGCGCCACACTCGAACCCTACCATCAGCTCTTACCAACTGAAATCGTGACTCATCGGACCAGGCCACGGTTTTCCATTCATCTAGGGACCAACCGATATGCTCACGTGCCCACGAGAGTCGCTGCAAGCGATGCCGTTCTGTCAGTAAAGGCACTCGAGGTCGGTCTTCTGCTGGAATAGCCCAAGAAAGCCAAATTTCTCCGCACAGTTCTAACAGACAAGTGCCTTGTACATCCACATTGATTTCTGCGGTTATTTGACGCATGTCTGTTACGACTCTTTGCAGACGTCGCCGGTCAGTGCAGGCGGTCGACCACTGCGCTGTCCATGGTGGGATGTTATGCCTGAAATTTCATACTCTCGGCACACTCTTGACACAGTGGATCTGGGAATGTTGAATTCCCTAACGATTTCGAAATGGCATGACCCATGCGTCTAGCTTAACATTCCGCGTTCAAAGTCTGTTAATTCCCGTCGTGCGGTCATCATCACGTCAAAACCTCTTCACATGAATAACTTGAACAGAAATGAAAGCTCTGCGAAAGCACTGCGCATTTATACCTGTTCTACGCGATGCTACTGCCATCTGAAAATTTGCATATTGCTATCCCATGACTTTTGTCACTTCAGTGTATATTAATTAATTTTCTATTTAATAAAACGAATAATTAAATTATTTATAATCATATAGTAAAGTTTTGTTTTAAATTATTTATATAGTTTTGATCAAATTACAATAGTTTGAAATTATAATTTTAATTCAATAGATATGAGATTCTTAATTACACGAGACTTATAATTTTTTTCACATAATTTTAGTTAAATATTTTCTGTATTAATAAAAATTAATATACCTTAAATTTATTCAAGTTAATATTTTCATGAATAAAAGGCAACCTTTTAAAAACTTCTGTTAACATATTCAAAAATATATTAATTATTATGCTAATTTTAATTAATCCTAAAAGTTTTAATGTAACAAGCTAAAATGCTTGAGGGAAAAAAGAATATTTTTCTCTAAACATCTTGAAAAAACTTTTTCTTTCCTGATAGCAACATACTTAGAAAATTCTAATGAATTAAAAGCATTTTTATACATAAAAACTCCTCGCATCCTTTTAACTTCGGAAATGTCTTTTTATTTGTGACTTTTTTTTTTTCGTAATTTATCATGAACTGACAAAAAATTGTCATAACGTCTTTTTGCAATGAAAATTTTAAAAAATTAAATAACTTTCTTTTTACATTAAAGCCAAAATGCTTCATGTCTCTTTGGTGCAGTTAAAATGCAGCTATTGCAATTTAATGGCCTGCTGGGATATTAAATTAAATTGCTGCCTTCAAAAATGATATTCGAAGTTGAAACGAACTGCTTGCCTTGAATAAATTACTGTCGTCCTTTCTTGCCCAATTCAAAGATGAATTCTAAGTGGGGAATAAGGAAAGAAAAGATAAAAAGAAAAAAAAATTGTGCGGAGAGAAATTCCTGAATTTTTATGATCTTTTTGATTAAAAGATCAATATTTGAATAAATAAGCTGAAAAAATATTTAAACTTCTTTCTCAATATTTTAAGCGTTTTAAATTGACAAACATAATTGTACTAATTCTAAAAAATACCATTAGACATTTAACCATAATTATGCCATGAAACATTTAATCATAACTTATATAATACCATTAATCATATCCTCCATTAATAATTATAATCATATAATCATGATTAAATGTATTGATGGCATAACTGTCATGACAGTTATGCCATCAACACATTTAATCATGACAGTTATGCCAACACATTTAATCATGACAGTTATGCCAACGTATTTAATCATGACAGTTATGCCAACACATTTAATCATGATAATTATGCCAACACATTTAATCATGACAATTATGCCATCAACACATTTAATCATGACAATTATGCCATCAACACATTTAATCAGGACAGTTATTCCCTCAACACATTTAATCATGACAGTTATGCCCTCAACACATTTAATCATGACAGTTATGCCCTCAACACATTTAATCATGACAGTTATGTCATCAACACATTTAATCATGACAGTTATGCCATCAACACATTTAATCATTTAGTTATGCCATCAACACATTTAATCATGACAGTTATGCCAACACATTTAATCATTTTGCCAACGTATTTAATCTGTTATGAAATATTTACAATCAAAAATAAAAAATTTTAAAAATGACAATTATGCCATCAACACATTTAATATGACAATTATGCCAAATACATTTAATCAGGACAGTTATTCCCTCAACACATTTAATCATGATAGATGCCCTCAACACATTTAATCATGACAGTTATGCCCTCAACACATTTAATCATGACAGTTATGTCATCAACACATTTAATCATGCAGTTATGCCATCAACACATTTAATCATATAATTATATCATTAAGTATATAATTATTTATTCATATTCTTTATATTCTTTTCTATACATTTATATTTTTTACAAAGTATTTTCTGATGAAATATTTTACAATAAAAATAAAAAAAATGCCAAAAATACCGGAAAAATTACTAAAATTTTAATAATATATAATTAAAATAATTGATTAAAGTTTACTATGATCTCACAGACTCAAAGGAATTTTTTTCTAGTAAACATTTTCTGCAATATTTTTGCAGTTCAATTTTTGTCTTTTAAAGACTATACATTCCTGGTTTATTGAAAAGTTATAAAAAATGGTATAATGACCAGTTAGGAGTTGCCAGCACCACCAACAGGTTTTACTTGTCGAAAAATTATGAAAAAGTAATTCTTTAAATTAAAATGCCCCCCCCATATACACGGAAGGTTTATGCTTAAACATTTAAAATGAATATCATTTGCATGCAACAAAACAAAATATTGAAAAGGTACGGAAAAAATTATCGTACTCAGCTAGTTAAGCAATTATAAAATGAAGAAATCTCTGTACATTATTAAACGAACGAATCGATGATCTATTCATGATATTGTTGTACATTAATAAACGAACGAATCGATGATCGATTCACGATATCGTTGTACATTAATAAATGAACGAATTAATAATCGATTCATGTTATCAATGAACATTCATAAATGAACGAATCAATGACCAATTTATGATATCAATGAACATTTATAAATGAACGAATCAATGACCGATTAATGATATCAATGAACATTTATAAATGAACGAATATGACCAATTCATGATATGAACATTCATAAATAAACGAATATGACCGATTCAGGATAGCAGTCAACATTCATAAATGAAAGAATCAATGATCGATTCTGATATCGGTAAACATTCATAAATAAACGAATCGAATCATGATATCGAGAAATATTTATAAATAAATGATTTGATGATCGATTCATAAATGTACGAATTGATTATATTTATAATATCGATGAACAAATTGAGAAGAATTTTCAATCTGCAATCAATGACTGAAAAATAAATTCACTACTTGAATCACTACTGACACTACAAAAAATACACTACTGAAAATAAAAAGTCTATTGAGAAATTAAAATAAATTAA
The DNA here is from genome assembly GCA_021605095.1 of Caerostris extrusa. Classification (NCBI taxonomy): domain Eukaryota; kingdom Metazoa; phylum Arthropoda; class Arachnida; order Araneae; family Araneidae; genus Caerostris; species Caerostris extrusa. The sequence continues at coordinate 54,546 of BPLR01016384.1, forward strand.
GTATATGCAGCTTACATTTATCATTAGTAAAAAGTTTGCCTTCATTGATTCAAATAAATTAATAGTTTAAAAAAACTAAAAAAAAATACGCTTTTAGAGTTAATCAAACTAAAAAGTAAAAAATAATTGTTAACATAAGAATAAAATGACTGACGAGAAAATGAATGTCACTGTTCTAAAAGCGTGGGGTGCTCGATATCAATCGTTATAATTTTCACCAGTTTCATTCTGAAATGCATAGTTAGTTTTAAAATGTCATACAATGCACCGCACGCTTTTAGAACAGTGACATTCATTTTCTTGTCAGTCATTTTATTCTTATGTTTTTACTTTTTAGTTTGATTAACTCTAAAAGCGTGTTTTTAGTTTTTTTTTAAACTATTAATTTATTTTTTAGTTTGATTAATTCTAAACGCATGTTTTTTAGTGTTTTTAAACTATAATATTTAAATGAGGTCCCGGTACGGAGGAGTGGAACTATAGTTATTACAATAATGTAATTGTGAGTAAAACAAAGGCTAAATGCGAATATATCGAGCCAACCATGATTCGAACAGGGAATCTCCTGATCCGTAGTCAGGCGCGTCATCCGTTGTCCCACGTAGGTTTGAATACTGAATAATTTCATTCTACATGGGTTAAATTGCTCTTCATAAGTTAAAATAAAAATCCAATCCTGTGCGATCCTAATCATGATGAGATAATAAACTTATCAAACTATTTTAGTGTCGTCGGTCCTTGATAAGTCTTCAACGTTTAAATTAAATCTGATCGCTTAAAGTAGGGCAAAATCGAGCCCAAAGAGTCAGTTACAAACAAACATACAGGTGAAACTAATATAATAGCGTATTAAAAAGAATCAACTGTTTTCTTTCTAAAAGATGCCTGTAAATGTTTCTTTGCAGCTTATATAGTGTATATGAGGAGAAACAGATCTCCAGGGGAAAAAGTCAGTTACATACATACAAACATACAGGTGAAGCTAATAAAAGCGTATTAAAAAGAATGTAACTTAAACAGCATATGATATCGATTTACTTCAGACATTCTGTATAATACTGTATTCACATAAGTAGAGATATCTTTATTGAAAAATACGAGAAAGGCCTATCGAAATAAGATGCTGTGTCTATATAGAGATGTATAAAAAGATGCTTTTGCATTATGATACATACCGGCATTTAAGTTTTATATCTGTCAAAATACGCTGTATACATACATTTATATATTTGTGTAGAAAAATAAAATAACTTCTGAATTTTTTTTTTTTCTCAAGATTTATTATTTTATTCTAAAGATCGGTAACCAAGATTTACGAAAATTTTTTAATAATTATTTTTTTTTAAATAAAACCCTCCTTTTTTTTTTATTTCCATCATATTTTGTAACTATTTGATGATGTTGTCCTCATAAAAACTGACCTGGCGCCATTAGTTAATCATTGTAAAAAATAAAAAAAAAAATGAATGTAGAAAATGTATAATATTTTTTATTCGGTTTATTCCTGCATATTGACACTATTTGTGTAAATAAATCCGTCGACATTTGTAGAAACAAAATCATAAGATAATGCTAATACACAGTACATCAAGTAATTTTTGGATGTTATGTGTTCATGATTAAAAATCGTATTAAAATCAATTTTTCCCAGTTGATAAATATCACAAAATTTTTTTTAAACTATTATTAAACTAACAGATATTATAATTTATTACTAAACATTGTTAGAAATAAATTCTAACAGATTAAGGACGAAAAAAAATATTGGAAATTTTTCAATAAAACTGATTATTTAACTAATTATATTATTTAAGGTGAGTTATTTAAAACATCAAACCTTTCATTCCGCACAGATTTTTCTTTAATACATTTTATTTTCTGTAACTTTTTTTTTTTTTATTTCCAATGGCAGATTATGAACAGTTACAGCAAAAAGAACAACAACAACAAAAAAAACATACAACAACATACAACATACAACAACAACAAAATAATACAACAAAACATGCTGAAACAGAGTTCATTAATCTAACAAAAATGCCAAGTTGCAGATATTTTAGCCACTAAAAAGTGTTACAAGGTGCACCACGGCGAGGTAGATCTTCTGCGCACCCTTTTCTGTACCTTGGCAACGTCATTTCATATAACATGATAGTCTAATAATAATAATTAAAATATTTCGTGACATTTATCAACAAAATTGATGTTAATACAACTTTTAATCATGAACACATAACATCCAAAATTACTTAATGTACTTTGCTATTTTGTGATTTTGTAAGATGGGAAAATAGAAAAACCTAGGACATACCCATTATGATTAAATAAAGAGGGAAAAATAAATGAAATTGCGCCGTAAACATCCGCGTTTAATCAAGTTCCCCTTTTAATTTGGTTTCCTTTTTATAATTAAATTTCTTGAGGTCCGTTTAATTAAAGAATGTCATATATCTTGTGGGATTACACTTGAAAAAAAAAAAAATGTTTAGAACAGCTATTTAGAAATCTTGTACTTAAACTGAAAATAAATATTAATATAAACAATTAGTTCTTTTATGTACACTAGTTTTCATTGTTAAGTGTGACTCAGTACTTAATTTTTATAATTAAATCCATATATTTTATTAATAAAATTTTATTTTAGGATTATTTACACCATTTTTAGGAATTATTCGGTATAAGGAGCTCTTAAGAAATCTATGTTTATTAAAAGATTCATATTATATATATATAGATATATATTTAAACTTCTCCAATATTCGTTGACAATGATCATTAATAAGTTTTTTTATTTTGGGATAACATTTCGAAATTATTATAATATACATCTACAAAATTTTAGGACTAATTTTGTGCAAACCCCAAATATAAAGAAAATAAACTTTTTAACTTTTTATTTTTCAATATAATTTACATGGATTAGCACATTTAAAGAGATTCTTGATTTGTTTCATAAAAAATATTTTTGTGTACTGTTCAAGTCTTTGATGAATTTTTTTTTTTTTAGAAACTTTCAATGCTGTGAAAATAATAAAAGTAAGGCTTACTTTAGGAAAAAAATAATGTGCCAAATATGTAGAACAATTACACTATAAATAAAAATATTCGCACTAAATATTAAAAATATTTGAAAATTAGCGAGAATGGAATTGCTTGAAATTGCTTTGCATGCAGCACAAACCAATCGTTATATTGCTCCTTATATGCTCAAATATACTTAATTTTTTACGAAGCCGTCATATACCAACAAATTTCTCGTGAGTTATCTGTAACCATATCTTCTAGAATCGTATTCGCTATTTCTAATCACCTCTTCGTTATAGAATAGATTCTGTCTAGTACAGCCTTCGTTATCTCTAATCAAATCGTCTTTTCGTTATATAATAGTATTCGCTATTTCTAATCCTCTTTTCGTTATAGAATAGTATTCGCTATCTGTAAATCGTCTTTTCGTTATAGAATAGTATTCGTTATCTGCAATCGTCTTTTCGTTATAGAATAGTATTCGTTATCTGCAATCGTCTCTTCGTTATAGAATAATAATCGTTATTTGCAACCGTCTCTTCGTTATAGAATAATAATCGTTATCTGCAACCACCTCTTCGTTATAGAATAGATAGTATTCGTCATTTTATAACCACCACTTCGTTATAGAATAGATAGTATTCGTTATTTGTAACCACCTCTTCGTTATAGAATAGTATTCGTTATCTATTTTGTAAGAATATCTTCGTTATAGAATAGTATTCGTTGTCTCTAACCATCTCTTAATTATAGAATAATATTCATTGTCTATCCATCTCTATAGTATAAAACAGGAGTTCATTGTTTGGTCATTTCTTCTTTATTGTCAGTCTGTAAAGTATTTTTATCCGTCTTTATAGTCTTCATTGTTTGTCCGTCAGGAACAAATTACTCGTGACTTATTCCCTTCCGATAAAAAAAGCCATCAACACTGTGTTAAATCAATATATCTGAAACCTAAAAAATTGATTGTGACAATAAATAATCTTTTACCCTAACAGATTATTTTGGTTTTTTATACGGATGGACAAGTAACACCAAGATTTATATCTCGTCATAATTTGTTTGAAAAGTTCATGATCGTTGCCATTTATTTAGATTAATTTATTAAAACTCAGCAATTTGATCTTTTTTTGTTGTTGTTCTGCAAATAAAACTAAAATGTTTTCCATTTTTTTTTAAAAAGCTCCTAAAGCAAATTTTATGAGCTATGCCTTTTATAGCAATGAATCATATTATGAACACAAAATCATTCTGAGAGGGCATTCGTAAGAAATATATTTCTGATATGCAATGAGTTTAGCTTAACAAGATAAATACATAAACTCATTGCTGTAAAAAGTAACACAAAAAGAAATTATCAGAGCCAACTGAAATTTTTCGACTTTGTATCTATGGAATAGGTAAATAATTACTAAATGATGTCTAAAGGAACATTTAATGTAGGAGGACTATTTTGTAAAACTAATAATCTTATATTGCAAAAGCAAATTGAAATATATATTCCCACCACTTGTTAGGTCACCTCTAGTTTACGAATCAATACGATTGTAAATTGGTGCCAATTGTTTTCTTAAGATATGCTCTTCGTTTCATAATTTCTGTAGGTGCGCATTTAGTTCAACCAAAATATTTTATTTGCCCAACTTTCTTTCCAACGAGGTCTTTGAGTCATTAAACATTATGCTGTTGGAAAATATCTCCTTAAGGCTCTACCACAAAAGACAAAACATGCGAATGAATGATATCACGAACTTAAATCTGAGTTGTCATGGTAATGGAAATCATTACTAGAGGGGAACGTTGCCGTATGCAATACACTCGAAACCATGAGTTGTGGGCGTGGTCGGCTGCTCCAAATGAAAAGTATCTTTGAAGTATTCGCCATAGCTCCTCAAACACACACGCTTGTAATTAGAAGCTTAATTGAATCATGATTCGTCGATGAAGATGGCGTGTCTCCATTTCCTCCCAACCAATTCTGTTCTTTGCAATCAATTCTAACTAAAGCGACAATGGGTGGTATTAAATTCCATCCGATAGAATCGTCCCTGTGCAGCAGATAATCAGCATACTTAATATCACAGGAGATTATTTATGGCTTAGGGTAGACACATTTCAACACATTTTTAGAGATCTATGTAATGGGCAATCGTTCCAAAATCAATCAATTGCATATATGCTTCGCACACCTTCATGCCAAGTGTCGTAAGACCAATTAGTACACTAATTCCTTGGTTACTAATTGGTCTTACGAAATTCATATTTACCAATTGGTGCGCCAATTATATGACTATGTGTGAACTTGTGTTTTAAAAAACAATACATAGTACTTCGTTTATAATAGTTACTAAAGCGGATACTGTATAATACATTTAAGCAATATATTGCACTAACAGATGACTAAAATCTCTAACACTAGAAGCAATATAATTTAGGCGAGTAATAACAATTTGGTGCCTGATGGCCAAGTGACTAGCGCTCGGTACCACAGGTTTCGAGTTCAAGTACCTGCGGTGCCATGGATGTTTTTAATTCTGTGAAATCCACTTTAAACCGCAGGTTTCGTTCTAATATGGCTGTAGAGTACTGTGCATAAAGAGTTGGCGTAACTTGGGCTGAAATTGTGGGAATTGATACATTAAATTTTAATATTAAAAGTATCTTTTAACGTTAACATTAAATACAATTTAAATATTAACATCCAAATTTTCTTTTTAATATGCTGTTAGATCTTGCTAACAATATAATCTAACCTTTACAAAACCTTCAAAAGAAAGTAATGTAATTTGTGTTAGGTAAGATAATCAGTTTTATTGAATCACAGTATTATTTTTCAAAAACTATTTTTTTTAGGATTTAAATAAATATTTTTGAACAATTAATTTAATTTTTGAAAAACTTTATTCTAAAAAATATACTCCCTCGAGGATTTTTCATTGTGATACTTAATCAAAAGTTTTTATCCCTTTTTCAAGAATTAGAAGAATAAATATAATTTTTTTAAATAATCAATTGCATTATCTTTAAAAGAAGAAGGAATAATATGCAAAACTGTTGTATAATGACAACAGAATTAAATTACTACCAAAATAGAATGTGATTAATATTCGATTGCTTTATACAATGCAATCTGATTTTTTTGTAAATAATCAACCAAACGATAAAATTTCTTTTCATTTTAATCAAGTTAAATATGATTAAGTGACTTAATTAAAATAAAAAATATATCATATTTAGAGGTAAACACATTTTTTTAGGCAATATAAATCACCAAAGTTCACATTTAAAATAATTTTTGTAAAATTATTAAGAAAATCGTTTATTGACTAAACCAACTCTGGTAAAAGCACGCACAAATATTTTGCTATTAATGCATTTTTATGAATGCCATAAACTTTGTACTAGTAGAACAAGATCATATTCGCACTAGATAATAGAGAGTTTTTGCATAACGTTTTTTTATCGTCCGATTTTTTTCTTCCTAGAGGAAGAAAAAATATCGCATGCGTATCTGTAATACTGCGCTACTGAGCTATTCCTATGAGCATGCGCGCTAGGAAGAAAAATATCGGATGATAAAAAACGTTATGCAAAACTCTATTATTTCATAGTATATCATTAACTAATGAAATGCTATGAAATATATTCAAAATAATATCAATTTGATCTATCCCAGTTTGAATAAATAATTTAGAGAACATTCTTAATGCTAATATGGTAAAAAAAATTCGAAGAATAATTAACAACAATTCGCAATTAATCTTCGAAAATATTATAGAAGTTATTGTTACTTTGATTTGTTTGGGTATTTTCTCGGTTTAGATTTATTTAATATTGTTTCAGTTGTGTTTAGGTAAATGAACTTTTAGTTTAAAAAGAAAGAATGATCAGAATATTACCCAATTCTTTCCGAGAATAATCAGAATATTACCCAATTCTTTCCAAGAATAATCAGAATATTATTCAACTCTTTATAGTACATAAACAACTCAATGGGAAAATAAATGCACGTGACTTGATATAGAATTATAAGAGCAACAGGAATTTTATATAAATATTTTCATTTTCTACTGTAATAAATTTTGCAATTTTTTTTTTTCTTATAATTCCCTTATTTCCAAATATTCCACAAATTTTATAAAAAACAGCATTATGTTCATTTACGATAATAATTCTGATTTACAAACAGACAATTATTATTTCCATTCAACATAATCGTGGATGAAAATAAATGAAGTCCTTTGACGAATTGCTGTTTATTTTAAAACAGTATTTTACATGCATTTTCAGAATTCTAATATTTTATTATCTCTTACAATCAGGTAGAAATTTATCTTTTATCCTTTAAGCCAGGCATGCACAGACTTTTGAAAATGCTGTCGGCCTGACAATACTTGGATAAAGACATCATAAAAAGAATTTGCCGAAATTCGCAAAAGGATATATTAATATTACATTTGATGAGTTTAAACAATGAAAATCAGAACAATTCCAGCTAATTTCATAAGCCAATTAAAAGAATCGCAGATACTGAAGACATTCAATGGAGCATCCAATTACTGGAAGATAGTGAATAGATAGCGTGTGCAGGCCCTCTAATCCAAATAAGCTCTATTAAGGCGTAATGACTCATCGGAAGTCATTGGTGAAATTATCTGAAAGGATTAATTTCGACATTATTCATAATTTGCCTAAGACATATTGAGTACTTCCTTTCATGTTACGACTTCTTTTGGGGGATTAGATGGAGAAAATATAATGGGATGAAATTTAGTATAATAACCTTTGAGATAGAATACATTGAAAGAAGATATTGGACACTTAAAGGCAAATAATTACTATTGTAGTTAAAGTAATTACTTCCATCTTTATTACTAATGAAGTGTGTTTAATTACTGTTATCTTTAATACTTCTACTAATGGAGTTTTGCTCAAAATTTACAGAACAATTATTTCTGTCGTTGACTATCAAAAGGATGAAACAGAAATGAATTCAAAACCAAGTTCAATCAGAGCATTATTGATATCCTGTTTAACGGTATTAGCATGAAGTCCCTTTAGGACAATTTTTAGAGACCTTGATGATTTTTTGCGTATAGCAGATTAATCTGATTAGGGCTGACAACCCTACTCCGTAATATAAGAAAAACATCTCCTGTCTTGGAACCAGACAGAGTTGGCCTACCATAGGGCTGTTGCAATTCACTGATAATGATGAGATTAATCTGTGATGATTTGAGTGAAAGGAAAAATCTTGAATAGCAGAGATTTTCAATTCACCATTAAAAGTATAGTAAGTATTTTTGAACAAATCAAGATGGAATAATAACATAACTTGGCCATAAACATGATGAGGATCTAAGTTTGCTCTCCTTACCCTAACCACCACCATAAGGGAATCTAGGATGCAGAAATGCATATGAAATGCATAAAAAAGTTTACATATCCAGCAATTATCATCCGTAGCTCAATTGTATGAGACATTTCGTGAGGACCAATAAAGAAACTCGAGTTTGTAGTTATTCTCCCGTGCAAACAACTCGCTTAAACATCTTGCACAACGCAAAATGACTGTATAATTGGCAAGATTCCATCATGTTGAAGGAAACAAAATAAGTTCGTGTAATATGCACTTAAGGAGTCTGCTTTCTGCATAATTGTTTGAAGATGTGTAACCGATAACCATGATCATGCGTGGGGCGACATAGACCACTGGATTTGTTGGAAGGCATTTTTACGTCAGACATCATGCCTTAATACAGTAAGCTCCAAAGAAACGTTGAAAAAGAGGAGAGAAGAGTTAAAGAAAACTTCCCTAAAATTTTGAGGAGAACGAGAACTTTCAAGTGAGATCTTTCAGAAGAACTATTCTTTGAATCTTTCAGAAGAACCGTTCTTCATTCTACCAATCGAGAGAAAATACTTTAGAGAGATCTTTCCGACCATCGATGAGATACTCATCGGTCCGTGGTCAATCTCAACTGATACTCATCGCTTCTGAAGAACTCAGCATTTGCGAATCTCATCGTTACAAAGAACTCAGCATTTGCATGTCGCAGATTAATCTGCCATGATTTGAGTCGACAGGGGAAATCTTGAATTGACAGATTTTCATGTCACCATTTCGTAGACTCCTTTGAAGAAATGAGAATTTGTGTTAGCTCTATTCACTATAATAGAAAAAGTTAGGATGCAGGAATTTCGGAAGTTGTCTCCGTAATCATATTGGGGATTTGCAGCCTGGCATCATTAATAGAATTGGGTTTTGCAGTGCAGTCGCAACGCTTTGATAGCAAGAATCGAACCTCCTTCCATTCACACACTAACCTATGCGAAATACTATTAAGAAGCAAGTTGGGGGTCCAAAACATATCACAGGGTCTTATTAGTTCCTTAAACGCGAAGCAAACTGACTTTGCCGTTCATTACAGTAGAACTCGATAACTCGAATAAGTTCCCTTTTACGATCCAGTACGTTTATATAGCGAAAAGTAACGTAACCACTAACCACACTTGTTAGTGGTTACGTTACAACCCTTTTTAACTCAATAGTTGCCCCAAAATCTGCGATATAATTTTCATGCGATTGATTTACAGAGGATGACTGATGGATATGCGCGCAACGATAAATTCATTATTGCTATTGTTTCAACGTCAATTTACTTAACGTTGAAGGTCACGAAACAAACCCATTTAATTTAAGGCGTTTAAAAAAGTTAATCTGCAGAGGAAATAATTACAGTTCAATTCATTTATTTAAATTCTAATTAAAAAGAAATGGCAGATGAACAGGCTCTCTGCCAAGAATTTACAATGTCATCAAAATAACTGAGAAGTTTTCCTCATTGAATACGTAACCACTAGCCAATGACCCTAGACATGCTGTTATTAATCCTCAGGTGTCCAGCAGCGATTTAAGGGAAAGATACCCCATGAGTAGTTCATTCATGGATAGATAGAAAGTGGGCAGTTTCTGTTGTGATGGAGCATTCTTATGTAGAAGTTTGACTTGGATTCGAGTCGCTGAAGGACAGTATCTTCCAGGAGGACTTTTGGAGAAATATCCAGCATTTGAGCACCGTATGGGTGAAAACCCGGAGAACTCCCACCAGGTAGTCCGACTCACGAGGCAAGAAGCTGAACATCCCAAACGCCATCGAGTCTCCTCGTCTTTGAAACAAAGTCTACAACAATGACGCCAGCGGATTCACCTCAAACCTAATGTTCATCCGAGCGCACGTTACCACTGAGCCATGAGTAGGGCACAGAACTTTTTGACCCCATTGAAGATACTTTTACATTTTGTAAAAAGTAACTTAGTCAAGTCTTTGGGCCCTTATTTTGCAACACTGAATTTGTGACATATCTGTCGTATCAGTAATGAATGACTCAGGTGGGCATTTAAAAAAGTATTTTTGTTAAAAAGTACCGAGTTGTTTAGATAAAATCATAATATATTATATAATATTTTGTTTGAAAATGAAATAATTCAATTTCTATGAATGAGGTAATTTAATACTAATTTATTAGATAAAACTTTTCATACTATTTCATCTATATTTGCATTTATTTACTTTACTTATTAGATTAAAAGTATATTTAGCTAAATTACAACAGATTGAAATTATATTTACAAGCATTATACTCATTCTTAAATTATAACCACCTTGAAAAAAAATTAAAATTTTTGAATCAAGCATCCTAATATCAAAATCCATTTATCTAGAGATGTATTGATTTGTTTATAGAAATCTAAACTTTAAAACAGTAAAAAAGAAACTTAAAAATAAAAATCTTTAAGAATAACGTTGAACAAAATTGGTGAAATCAGATTAGTATTTGCGGAATTTGATTATTTTAAAAGTATTTAATTTTGTTATCATACACCATTCTTAAGTATAACTAAAGATTATGAAAAAAAAATCAATCAAATGATTACATAGGTATATAATACATAGGTATTAAATACATAGGTATATAATACGTTTTAATCAGAATTTTATAACTGAAAAGATAACCATTTTTAATTAATGAATGTTTTTACATGTATCTTAAATGAAAAATACTCTTGAATAAATTTACAAACTTATTTAAATGAATACATAAAAAAAAATTGTCTAATTATCGGGAAAAATTTGCTTATATGTAAAATGTCAACATCATTTTGTGCCGTTTTGTTCAACATCATTTTGTTGATTTTATAACCTGGCTCGGTGCCACAGGTTTCGGGTTCTAATCCCGGCGGTGCCTTGGATATTTATAGAGGTTCGGAATCCACTTTAAACCGTAGATTCCGATTTAATATGACTACTACTACACTACACCACACCACATCACGTGCCTACAGCTGAGTCGCCTCTTTACAGTTTGGGATGATGTGGGTGAAAGTCTGATTAGGCTCTGTGACGCTCTACGGTCATAGACTGGTACCTATGACTTACAATGGATTCTGAACCACTACAAACATCCAAAGTACCGCAGGGACTTGAACCAGAATCCTTGGGTACCGAGGGACAGAACAGTTTAATATGACTGTAGAGCATTGGGTGTAGGGCTGATAACCCTACCCTGCAAAAAAGAAACCATCTCCTGTTTCGAAATCTGCCAGCAGGCAAGACGGCAATGGTCCAACTTGAATTATAGTGCCAGAGAGTTATAAAAAATATTTTATATTAAAAGACTTTATATCCCAAATGCAAAAAATTTAAATAAAAGTACTTTAAAATAAGATTTTAAATAAATACCTCCCAAATATATATCCCTCCCTGGAATACCTCCCGAAACATTATAACCAAAAAGTATCTCTCCGAAAAATTATAATCATATATCCCTTGCCTGGAATAAAACCCAAAACATCAAACAATAAAGTGTCTTTTACCTCACCAAACAATTCACTAAACTAGAAAGTTTCGTATAAATTTTCTTACCTTTCTAATCCAACGAATCGCTAAGCTGATATCCAAAAGGTCAAGATATAATCAGTCAATTCGCATATTCCAATAATTTCCTTAATTTTATTTGGACAAATCTCGATAAATAGATATATAATATTGAAGATACGACATATAACTCACGTCTACAACTCAACTGGCGACTAACAACAATGAAGAGAGAGGGGAAAAACAGTTTGTAAAAGTACGGTTACAGTTTAAGTGGTTACAGTTCTAAAGAGTTTGAACATTTTCGTCAATCATGAACTGCTTTCACAAATAAATATACGTATGAAACTCTGATGTTATCTGTTTTTTGATCAATGGTTAAGCCAAGATAATGCAGTTTTTATTTAACTAAAAATATAACCCTATTTGAAATTTTTCATGTAATCTTTCATGATTTTGTCATGCTTTTTTCCATGAATTTTTCATGTTATTTGCCAAATTAAAGGAATGGACTCTAAGGAAAAAAAAGGCTTTTCATTGTTATAATTTTTAAGTTATGATCACATATATGTATTTAAGTTATTAGCAATTTAAATACATTAAAACAAATGAATACAATGCATATATGAAATAAATATAGATGCATGAATACAATGCATATATGAAATGTATAGATGCATGAATACAATGCAGATATGAAATAAATATAGATGCATGAATACAATGCATAAGAAATAAATATAGATGCAAAATACAATGCAGTTATGAAATAAATATAGATGCATGAATACAATGCAGATATGAAATAAATATAGATGCAGGAATACAATGCATATATGAAATAAATATAGATGCATGAATAAACAGTTATGAAATAAATTAGATGCATGAATACGAAATGAAATAAATATAGATGCATGAATACAATGCAGATATGAAATATGTATCTGTATAAATACAATACATATATGAAATAAATATAGATGCATATAATGCAGATATGAAATATAAATCTGTATAAATAAAATGCAGATATGAAATAAATATAGATGCATGAATACAATGCAGATATGAAATATATGTATCTGTATAAATACAATGCAGATATGAAATAAATATAGATGCATGAATAAAATGCATATATGAAATATATGTTGATTTGTGAATACAATGTATATATAAAATAACTGTATAATAATAATATGTCCTATAAACGATATAATATATTAATTATTTCAATATTTGAAAAATAAATTAACGTATTTACGGTATGTTAATGCAACGAAAATAAGGAAAATAAATCGATTAGGGACAACATAAAAATAATCAATCTAAAGAAGATGACAGAAACTGCAATCTTCATATCTTACACAATGTCCTAAGAATAATATGATACATTAATTATTTAATTATTTGGAAAATAAATAATTAATATATCTTATCATGATACGACGATAGATGCGATACATTAATATAAAAAAATATGGAAAATATATCTATTTAGGGACAATATAAAATATAATCAATCTAACAACGATAACAGAAACTGCAATCTTCATATCCTGTACAATGATATGATGCATTAGTATTTAATTATTAGAAAAATAAATTAAAATAATGAATATAAGAGCAATACATTAATGTAATGTAAATACGGAAAATAAATCGATTTAGTGGCGATATAAAAGTAATCAATTGGTAATATAAAAAAGTCAACATAGAAATATAAAATTGGCAATATCAAAAAATAATCAATCTAATGGCAATAACATGTCTTATACAATATATTATAAATGGTATAATATATTAATTATTTGAAAATGTAACGGATGTATTAATGTAACGAAAATAAAGAAAATAAATCAATTTAGTGACAACATAAAAATAATCAATCTAACGACCATAACAGAAACTGCAATCTCCATGTCTTATACAATGTCCTAAAATGACAATGAATATTCTTGAAAGAAATTTTTCTCAATATTTACAGCGCATTTATTTTCCATGTTCATAACAACAACAACAAAAAAAAATAAAAAATAACCCACCCATACTCAGGATGAATAATGATTTTATTTAGAGTCTCCTCGTCTATCAATAACAACAAAAGGAGAACCGAAACAACTCAACTCCCTTGCTCATTTAAAAACAATTTTACGTTCGAAAAAGAATATTTTGTTCGATTTGACAGTTTTCAATTTTCTCGATCCCTAGTGAGGTTTATTCATTACCGTTTTCAACCTGAACTTTTTTTTTTTAAAATAAATTTCTTTTCCGCGTCAGCTATTGCGGTTAATTTGGAATTGATCGGAAAAACTTTTTAAATGTTTAATTATATCGTAACATTAATTTACTCAGACGTATACTTCTTTCCAATTTTTTAACTGTATTTAAACCTCTCTTTAATGTTGCGATGCAACTCTTAATTAGGTGTGTCATTTTTTATAATATTTATTTCATTAAATGCAAGGTATAATTAAATTCTTTGAACAAAAAAATGGTTTATTATGTTTAATGATACAGCTAAAGAAAATAGTATGTAGTAAAATAAGAAAGCAATGCACACAAATTTTATTTTTTTACAATGTAGCTGCCATTCGTATGCTCGGGACGTTTTATGCAACAGGTTTCGGGTTCGAGTCCCGGAGATGCCATGGATGTTCGTAGTGGTTCTGTTTAGTTTGGTTTTGTTGCTATACGGTTATTTTATGCACACTTTGGACTAATTAGACAAGTATCTACAGTTTAAGGTGGATTCGAACCTCTAACAAACATCCATGCCACCACCAGGATTCGACTTGAAGCCTGTGGTACCAACTGCCAGAGTGCTAGCCAATTGGGCATCATGCCGCTTGTAGTGATTCGGAATTCACTTTAAACTGTAGGTCCCTGTCTAATATGATTGTAGAGCATTGGACGTAGGGCAGACAACCCTACCCTGTAAAAAGAAAATATCTCATGTTTCGGAATCTGCCTGTAAATAACGGCCTTGGCCCATTACGTGACTATTATTGCGCCATTGAAGAAGAAATTGCCCTTCGTTACTCTGCAAAAGTTCCAATTTTATAACAGCTCGTGCAAAAGGCTTGGGAACATGTTCATACGTTCCAGTGTCTTTCATGTTATTACTATATTAGCCGTTTTCTTGTTATCCCTATATTTTCCCCTACATGTCTTACACTTCCTTAGATAGCAATAAAGTAGAAACACTTATAGAATCCATCTGAAAACGAAATGAAACTATAAATTTCGCTGATTTAAACAAAATTTGGATCCAGCAATTTAAAAGAAAAAGACCTCGCATAGATACAATCTCGCATATTAGGCGCATTGAAAAAGGGGAAACTAGGAAAACCGAGAAAAAAGATCCCTCTTATCTCATTGACATTTCAGCTATTCCCTCTTTTTAAATTAGCTGACCGGTGAATCATTGTTGTGCTGACCAGGTATAGCCAGGAATTAAAGTGTTGGTAAATACATTCATCATTTTTAAATGTATAACTTACTTTATTTTTCGAGTTAATTTCTATTTTTAACAAACATTCTGATAAAAAAAAATAATCCATGAGATAATTTCAAAAAAAAATTTTAGATAGTTCGACCGTTCTAAGTTTTGGTAAATTTTATTAGAAAAAATATAAGTAAAAGTTCCAGGAACCAAGACGAAATCTTTATTGGGGATGTAAGACTAAAGGTTAAGATTTCTAAGATTAAGATTTTTAACTCAAGATTAGAATTCTTCCGAAATCTTAAGATTAATTTTAATGATTAAGGGTTATGATTTCTCAAATTGTAAAAATATGTTCTGAGTAACTATTTCTGATAGAAATTGAAATATTGATATTTGAAACCACTTTAATTTAACAACTTACAAGATTAACAAGATTTTAACAACTTTAATTTAAAGAATATTTCTAAATCTTGACACCAGATGGTGCCAGATACCACCAAGTAGCAGAAGAAAGACGCACGAGGTATAAAAATTGTTTTTATTTAATTAAAAAGAAAATTAGTTATAATTTGTTCATAATATTTTAGTTAAACACAAAGTTAAAACATTATTATAAATTCAGAGAAAAAAATTATAATGCTAAATGCTATAGTTTTTAAATCACATTGTAAACATTACATACATCTAAATTATTTTTGTATCTTTATATTTTTTAAATCTATCTATCATATAGAGAGATAGATGGATAGATAGATATACTACTATGCCCAAAAAGTAAAACCAAATTTTTTTTTCAAAATTTATTTATTCTTCCAAATTTATTTCATCACCTTCAAAGTAAACCCCTCCAGACACAATGCATTTCTTTCCGATATAGGAATGCTCACCGAATGCCTTCTGCGGCATTCTATACGTTTCCGCAAACAAAATTGAATGCAACTTCTTTGCTCCATTCATTCAGACATTTCAAAAAATTGCCGAAATTACTTTTAGCGTCTCACAAAGCCAAGCGTAACTCAAACACCAATGAATATTTTGAAGTCAAATTTCACACAGATGCCAAGGACAGTGCCAGCAACCTAAAAAAAGAAACAAAAATTGGAATTCCATAAGCACCGATAATTTTAAATTGAAAATTGGTCTTACTTTTGGTCACAGTAGTAGACATAGATGGATTGATAGATTAGATATAGACATAGATATATATATAGATAGATAGATAGATATAGAGATAGCTAAAGATAGATTTAAAAAAGTATAAATACAGAACCTCTGTAAGTCGAACTTCAAGGGAGACGCCAAATACCCGAGTTATAGAGTTTTCGACTTATGCAGATTTTGTAATATATGGAAATATTCGACATGTAGAGGTTTAGATTTTTTCAAACTTATTTTGAGTTAGAGATGTAAAAATAAATAAAAATTAAAAGTTACGGAGGTAATAAACATGTTTATTTACAACTTAAAATTATATTATGTATTATAATAAGAAATCAAAATAATTCCGAAACAAACCTTAAAATTAAAAATATTATGTATTAAAAAGTCAGTTATTATTTATTTTATTTTATTTATTTATTTATTATTTTTTTTTTTTTGCTTTAGACAATTCGATCGTTCTCTATCTATAGCATTATCTAAGCTATAAAGAGCAGAAAATTCTTTTTCTGCCGAGTTATTCTATTTCATAGAATTGTTTTCTAAGAAACAATGACGTGCATTATGGGCAAATCCTTAAAATCGATAACTTATTTTTCTTCGAGCTATAGCGGTAATTAGTTTCAAATGATCGAGTTGTAAGGTTGTAAAATCAAACATTGCTAATGTTCGAGATACAGAGTTCCAATTAGAGGGTTGAAATTTCGAGTAATGGAGGTTTTGGGGCTTGAAGGGAAGGGAGCAAAAAAAATTTTTCGAGTTGTGGAGGTTTTCGACTTCTTAAAGTGGTTCTACAGTATATAAAATTAACTTTAACTTTTGTGAACGCTACTATAGCCATTCAAATCATCAATGTCTCCATCAAAGATGGAGTAGAAAAATGCTGCTACTTACACCCACCAAATCACCCTCATCATGAAGACGTTAACTGGTCAGAACATGGCCAGCATTTCCGGGGCCCAAACACAGCTGGGACGACATCGAGGAAGAAAATACCATTAGACGATTCCTGAAGCAGTCGTTAGAAATATCACTCCCATCTGCAGCAGTGAACTGTGGCAGCTCAGAGATCTTGTTTCTTTTTGCATGGTGAAGGGGAAATGAGCACGTATTTCTTTTCTTCCTTATATCTTGAAGAAGTACTGATCGAGACGTGAGGATATCCGGTGTACCACTGTCTGTTTATGTCAAGGTCTTTCCTAACTACTCTGTGGTTAATAATTTTTTGTGAGTCTTATGTTATCAATTGATAGTTAATTTTATATCATTAAATAATATATGTTTTATGTCGCTGGATAATAATTTTTGAGCTTTATACTACTAAGTATTATTTTTTAAGAGACTCAAGTCGTTAAATATTAATTTTTTATTATTGAGTTAACTTTATCCCTATGTTGGAAGACAAAAAATAATAATGGATAATCAAAAACTAACTGAATTTTTTATTATTGATGATTTTTGAAATAGTAATTAAAAATTTTTAAATGTAATTTAAAAATAAGAGGTATAGTTTATGGTAACTAAACTACTAACAGAGTAATTAATAAAGGTTTTATATTAATTTATGTTAAAAGTTTTATTCTCCAAAATATCATGTACTGATTGAGACGTGAGGATATCCGGTGTACCACCGTCTGGTTATGCCAAGGTCTTTTCAAACTATTTAATGTGGTTAATACTTTTTATGAGATGTCTTATGATATCAAATAATAGTTTTTGGTCTTATGTCATTAAACAAACTATGTGTCATGTAGTTAAATAAGTTTTTTTGTGCTTTATGTTATTAGTTAATATTTTTTAAGAATCCAGTGTCGTTAAATAATTAATTTTTATTATTGAGTTAAGTTTACTACATCCCCATGTTGGGAGACAAAAGCCGTGCATAATCAAAGACTAACTGAATTTTTTAATGTTGATGATTAAAAATTGTTAAATGGGATTTGAAAATACGAGGTATATAATCAGGTGGCAGGTCTGGGGTCCTGTTTCTTTTTGCAGGGTGAAGGAAAATGTGTGTATTTTTTCTTTTCTTTCTATCTCGAAGAAGTACTGATCGAGACGTGAGGCTATCCGGTGTACCACCGTCTGGTTATGTCAAGGTCTTTCCAAACTATTCAATGTGGTTAATACTTTTTTGTTAGTCTTATGTTATCAATTGATAGTTAATCTTATACCATTAAATAATATACAGTCCAGTCACATTAATGTGACCACCTGTCAAAAGCTGGAATATACCCTCGTGTATATTCTGGCTTTAAGTGAGTGTGGAATGTGGTATTAAGTGGTATTTAAATGGTATTAAGTATAATTCTTT
>BPLR01016385.1:0-97291 GCA_021605095.1 Caerostris extrusa
GTTACGTATTGCTGTATAAGCCAAAGAATTCAGGTGTAACTTCAGCCAACAGTTCATCTTTTCTAAACTTTTATTTTTTAGTATCTTTCATTTTCTTTTTTAACTTTGTTTTTTATTTTTACTTTATTAAGGAATCATGAAGCGAGCCCAAAGGTTTTATTTTAATGAGCATCTCTTTTTATTTTATCCTTTTTTGCTTTCTTTTATATGAGAAATCTTGCAATATGTGATACGCGCCTACGAGATTTTCCCACAACTTAAAACTGTTTATGAATACTATAGGCAACGGAATAATAGCTTGAGAAGACTATTTTTTTGGCTTTTTAAAAAATGTTTGACTGTCTCTCTTGCTTATCGCAGATGATGCTTGCAAAAATATTATGTTTATCATTTACTTTCACTATAATTTACACATTGAATAGTGGCTATCTGGTGGAGATTTCACTCATGTGGTGTAGAAGCTTACTCTAATGCGGTTGGCAAATACCCAGAAGGGCTATCTCTATTCCATAGGTAAGGGCTGCACAGACGTTACTCATTTAGCACTACCCAGGAGGTGCATGTAACTTGAAGATAAGCTACGGACCCGCGGGTATACAGTACCCCTACAACGCTTTCCACGATCCTGTTAGACCGGGACCTACGAAGCTTTCGCGTGGATGCCGAGCGCCACCTACAAGGCATCCATGGCCCCGGCGGGACTTGATCATGTAGTGCCAGTTGGCTACGATGGTCATAGCGCTACTGCAAGCACTACAAAAAGCTATCTTTAACCGGAGCCATCAGATCCCTGGCTTAAATGTATAAGCCAAAGTATTCCTAAGGTGATTGTAACTTAAGTTGATGTCTCGCACTCCCTTCATGTTCATCTTTTCTAAGCTTTTATAATATATTTTCATTTTTGTATTTCTATATTACACTTTATTAAGGAATCATGAAACGGGTCCCCAACTCTACTAGATTTTATTTTAATAGTACTGTACCTTTTAAATTTTTATTTTTAATTGTGATTTTTCCCTTTGTTTTCTCTTTGAATATGTGACACACGGTCTACCAGAAGATATTCCTCACGACTAAAAGAGTTTGTGAACTCCTTTTTAGACAACCGAATAGCTTGGAGACTATTTTTCGCCATAATATATATCTCTAATAACTTTCGCTATGACAGATGCTTAAAATATTAAATACTAGCTACTTTCCTACTTATTTTCCATTGAGGCTGTAATTTACGAGCTGGATCGTGGCGCCAATCTGAGTGGCGAGATTCGGTCATGTAATGTAGCTACTCTTTGCGGAGCTCTTTTGAAGTTACATGTTGCATTATTTTTAATATGTTGATAATGATGAATTCAGGTTGTCAAGGTTTGTTTTCTAGCACCCTATAGGACTTACTCAACTGATACATCCATTTTCGTTTTCTTAGAGAATCTCAGTTAATATAGCTTCTGGATTAGGAAACTCCGTGACTCCGGTCTAATAGGATCGTAGAGCAGTTGTGGGAGTAGTGTTACGCGCTTCGTAGCTTATCTCTCAAGATACACGCCCGGTAGTTCTAAGTGAGTAACAGCGGTGCAGACCTTGCTTATGGCATAAAGATGCAACTGTTCCCATTTCCAGATGCATTGGAACAACAACATAGCATCTGATTAAATTATTTGTTTATGATATAGGTTATTATTCTACTACTACACCACATTACTGTGCCTAGAGCTGAGTTGCTCCTTTACAGTTTGGGAAGGATGTGGGGGTGAGAAGAGGTCTGATTGAGGCTCTGTGCGCTCTACGGTCCTATGAGACCGGAACCTACGGCTTAAATTACCATTTAACGCATCCATGGCACCGCCGGGAATAGAACCCAAAACATTTGGTACCAAGTGCCCAGAGCGCTAACCACTTGGCCATCAGGCCCCTTATTCTATTTAATATAAATCAATAAAAAATTGTATTGATTACTTGAATCGAATTTTTGATGTAATGTCAGGGGGGCGTGAATGGCCGTGGAGTTGCTCGGTACCACACAGGTTTCGTGTTCGAGTTCCAGCGATGCCATGGATGTTTGCTCCTGGGGTTCGAATCCACTTTAAGCCGTAGGTCCCGGTCTAAATGACAGTAGGCGTTGTGGGTGTAGTGACTCGCGTCCGGTAGCCTATTTTCAAAGCTACAGGTGCCCCTGGCAGTGCTCGTGAGTAACGTCGGTGCAGCACGCCTTAAGGCATCCGAGACAACTATCAATGTGTTTGCCAGCTGCATTAGAACAAAAAAATATGCAATGTCAATTATATTAAGAAGAACAAAAAAAAAATTTATAGTTCAAGAGGTGAAATTCCTCTCTGAAATTTTATTCAAATACTTTGGAACACTTATAAATACTGTAGTGGACAAGTATGGGTGGCCCACGTTTGGGCAGCTGATTACAGTCGATGTGTCGTTATATTTAAACGCGTAATTCAAAAATTTAAGTGAATGGCAACTTTTATTTCGAAATGTTTAGTTAAGTCAAATTGGAAACGTTATTGTAATTCTAAGAAAAAATAAAAAGATGGCTGTTGTTGTGGCTTGCTGATACTCCAACAGGGTGAGAAGAGGTCTGATTGGGCTCTGTGACGCTCTACGGTCCTATGAGACCGGGACCTACTGCTTCAATTACCATTTCAACACATCCATGGCACCGCTGGGAAAGAACCCAAAACATTTTATTACCAAGCGGAAGAGCGCTAGCCACTTGGCCATCAAGTCCTTAATTCTAATCCTCCGACACTTAATACTATGTGTCATTTCCCGCCTTCTCTTTGGTCCTTTTCGGACATAAAAAAGTTTTTAGGATGTGGGCCTCTAAATATTTTTGTCTTAAAATATTGGTAACATGTAGGTTCGAGTTCTTTGAAACTACATGTTATTATTTTTATTATATTAATGATGATGCTCAGGTTTTCAAGGTATATTTTTAACCCGTAGAATTTCCGTAACTGATAAGTCCTTTTTCATTTTCTATTGATATCTCAGTTAATATAGTTTCTGATTAAATTATTTTTCATGATATAGGTTATTGTCCTATTATTCTATAAATCAACAAAAAATTGTATTGATTACTTGAATCGAATTTTGATTATTATAAAGTAATCTGTTGGACTATCAGCAAGTTGGCCAAATTCGTTTGATGAAATTGTAATGCCTTTTTTAGAGAAAACTATATCCTTTTTTTTTTAGAAAAGTTAAAGGTATTCTTCTGAATTTTTTTTTTTCTTTAATTAGGAAAAGTTATTTTTTTTTCTTGTAAAGGGAAAGCAGTTTGTTTATCCTACAATTTCAAATAACATTGTTATCAGTATGTCGAAATAAAAAAAAAAAAATAATATCGCAACATCATTAAGAATAAGAGTATTTTATTCAGCAGAGTAATTTTGTGAAGCTGATTTTAAAGAGGATGTTTAGCTGTTGCTGTTATTGGCAATTTTGCAGGTTAAATTATTCTGTTCTATATTGTAGTTGTTGTTCTTTAACATTACGCATTTCTGTTGTAGATATGGTTCTTTATTTTTACAAAAAAAATAATGTTCGTATAAGCTATTTCCCTTTAAAATAAATATTTCAAAATTATCATTATCAAACATTGTAAGAAATCTATGTGACATCAGTATTCTAAAGACTTTTTGTTATTGTGCGGTTCATGTTTTAAATAATACTGTGTTGTAACCGTGTTTCCTCCTACTCACTGCAAGATCGCCCCTTGCGGAGTTTCGCTGAAAAGTTCGTAGTTGGCATCGAACCTCCTGCCCGAGGGGACGCAAGGCGCAACTGGCGCAAAATAACCATCTCTCATACCGCGAGCTAGAAGAACCATAGAATCTTTCCACTAAATCCCTAATTGAATGTTGTTTAAATATACATGCTGTGTGCTAAATATTGCTTATTTTTTAAAAAATTGTAACTGTAGTACTTTGTGCGCGTTAAAATAAATGTGTTATTGGACTTGGGACTCGATTTGTCCATACACAATTGATTTGGTTTGTCGCTCTACGGTCATCTTGTGCACACTTTAGGCTAAACAGACCGGGGCCTACAGTTTAAAGTGGATTCCGAATCACCACCACCACTACTACGACTACACCACACGTGCCTAGAGCTGAGTTGCCCCTTTACAGTTTGGGAAGGTGGGGGTGAGAGAAGTCTGATTGGGCTCTGTGACGCTGTTAGTCATATGCGACCGGAACCTAGTGCTTAAAGTGTATTCCGAACCACTACAAACATTCATGGCACCGCCGGGTTTCGAACGCCAGAGCGCTAGTCACTCTGGCTATCAGGCCCCGATTCTGAACCCTCACAAACATCCATGCCCCCGCCAGCATTCGAACCTGAAGCCTTTGGTACCAACGGCCAGAGCGCTAGCCAGTTGGCTATTAGGCCGCCTTACCCAATTGAAGCTGCTCAAACAAACAGCAACACATTTAACGTAAAAACGAAAATCCCTTATTAGAGAATTTTTGCATAACGTTTTTTTATCGTCCGATATTTTCCTTCCTATCGTGGATGCTCATAGGAATAGCTCAGTAGTGAAGTATTACAGATAAGCTTGTGCAATAGGTACAATGTTTCTTATGAGCATGCGCACTAGGAAGAAAAATATCGGACGATAAAAAACGTTTTGCAAAAACTCTATTAGCAGTCATACAATTCCTACGTTATCTCTTTAAAAAAAATAAAGTTTATGCTTTCTATAATCAGATTGCAAATAACACTTACTTGACTGGAATCCCAGATTCGCCACAATGAAGTAAAAATTACAACACAACTACAGTTGTAAGTTAAAACACAACAACAGCCATCTTTATTTTTCTTAGAATTACAATAACGTTGCCAATTTCGTTTAACTAAACATTTCGAAATAAACGTTGCCATTCACTTACATTTTTGAATTAACGAGTAAATATAACAACACATCTACTATAATCAGCCGCCCAAACGGGGACCTTCCGTATTTGTGAATTACAGTAATTATGTGTGTTCCAAAAGTGTCTGAACAAAATTTTAGAGACGAATTTCACCTCTTGAACTATAAAATTTTTTTTATTCTGTTTGATATTATAACTGACATTACATATAAGATGTATTTTATATACCAGTTGCAAAGTTTTTTAATATGAGTTGCCAGAGGGGGAAAGTTAGTTTCAGTTTTCCGCTATAGACTTTTTGAGTGAAAAATTGAAACATAATGAGTTACTATTAGTGTTTTTACGATTATTCTTGCATGTGGACATAGATAATATTTTTTTTGTTCTAATGCAGCTGGCAAACACTTATACAGTGGTCTTTGATGCCTTAAGGGAAACTTCACCCACTTAGCACTACCCAGGAGGTGCGTGCAGCTGGAAGATTAGCTACGGAGTAACACTACCCCGCAAAGCTGTACGATCCTGTTAGACCGTAACCTACGGTTTTAAGAGGATTCCGAACCATTACCAACATCCATGCCATCGCTGGAACTCGAACCCGAAACCTGGTGGTACCGAGCCACTCGGCCATTCAAGTCCCCTGGCATTACATATATGATGTTTTTTTTTTTTTTTTTTATTATTATTTTTGTTCTAACTTCAGCTGGCAAACATTTAGACAGCTTGGTCTTGAATGTCTTAAGGCAAGCGCCGCACTGACGTTACTCACTGAGCACTACCCAGGAGGTGCTTGTAGCTTGAAGATATGCTACGGACGCGGAGTTACACTGCCTCCGAAACTCTCTACGATCCTATTAGACCGGAACCTGCGGGTTAAAGTGGATTCCGAACCATTACCAACATCCATTGCACCGCCGGTACTTCGAACCCGAAACCTGTGGTACCGAGTGCCAGAGCGCTAGTCACTCGACCATTCAGGCCCCCTGCCATTACATATAAAATGTGTTATACTATATACTACTAGTTACAAAGCCAATGGTCATATGCTGAATATACCGGTTCTCGTTAGATCACCGAAGTCAAGCATCATTGGGCGCTCCCAGTACTTGGGAGGGTGATCACCAGGAAACACCGCCTGTCGTTGGCATTCAAAAAAGACCTGAATGGCCGAGTGTCGTCCAGCTCTGGCGCTCGGTGCCACAGGTTTCGGGTTCGAATCCCGGCGGTGCCATGGATATTTGCGAGTGGTTCGAATCCACTTTAAGCCGTAGGTCCCTGTCTCCTATGACTGCAACAACGTCACGGAGCCAAAGTCAGACTTCTACCTACGGGTGCTCCATCACAACAGAAGCTGCTTCCTTCGCCTTCAATCATGAGTATATATGGGCTCGTGGGCTTGGCCTAGATGTCTACCAAGTGGGATAAGAAACAACAACACTAGTTACAAAGCTTTTTAATATGAGTTGCCAGAGGGAAAATTTAGTTTTAGTTTTCAGCTGGTTAGCTGATTTATATGTTTTTGTGTAAAATCTTGCTCTACCAGCTCAATTTCATTTTCATCTTTCTGAGTTATTGGTGTCCTTTTTAGTATAGCTTTGAAAGGCCAATCCGATATGCTAATGATGCTCTAGAAGAGGGGTAGCTAACTCACGGCTCGCGTTGAACGTTTTTCTGGCCAGTGAGATTTTTCACACTTTTTACAAAATAGATTTATTTTATAAGGGCCAAAGAAGGAAAACCTATGCATTAAAGAAAACACATTATGCGTGCATCCCTCTATTCAAAAATGAACTGCCGAAAGGATGAGAAAAATGAACTTTGATTTTAAAATAATGTTCTTGCGAATATAGAACAGATAGTGCCTGTTTTATTTATGAGTTTATAGTTGACTAATTGGGCAAACATAAAACACGCACTAGCATAACGGAGGCTCACCTGCAACATCCATTACGATGTGCCAATGCCCAAATGGAGATCGATTTGCAAACGCTAAGTGAAAGAGTGGAGAAACACCTATCACACTAGTCAAATAAATATTTTTATGATTTCATTTATATTTATATATTTTTATATTTCATTTTTAGTGTTATATATTTCTGTGCGTTTAGTATTATTATTATTATAATGTGCGTTTAGTATTATACTGTATGTATGTACTGTTGTATTGTAGTAAACACAATAATAATAATTCAATCTGTTTCAATTGTTCTCTCCAAAAAATGTCTAGAGTGGGTCTGAATCTAATAGGGGGATCTATAATTTTATGTGTGGCCCACGGAATTGTGATGCATTTCCAAAATGGCCTGCAAGATCATTTGGGTTGGCTACCCCCAGCTGTAGAAGCTTGAAGAATTATTCATGAGTGATTTATAATTTTCACTTTATATTCGCTATTTTTGGGAAAATATTTGACGAATTCACCTGAAAGTTTTATAATATTATCCTCATAGCTAAGAATGTTTAGTTGTTTAAGAAATTTAAGGTCAGTAGTTTTCCAGATCATTAAAGGGTAAGGGGGAGTTTTTTTAATAATCTTCTCGAGAATAACGTTATCATGAAAGAGGGCATTATTTTCCAGATTGTTAAATTTGGTCTTAGTAGTTGGTGAGATAACATCAAGGTTAGGAGTTAATGTTGCAGTTAGTCTTTTGGGAGGTGTGCTTAAAGGAATTTTTTCAGCATCGTTTGTTAGTGGAATGAAAAGAACAGCGCATGCGCCGCATTTCTTTACCTGCTGGTCTTTGTTGTATCAATGTGTCTTGTTTCTTTTCGAGAATATACAGGGTGAAAAAAATGCCGTAAAAAATGAACCATTCGTCACTACGCTTTTTCACATTTGAACTGAAGATACTTGAAGAAGGGGGAAACGGTACGGCATCATAAAAAAGTTCACCAATTTTTCCCATCCAATTTGGCATGACCTTGTCGTGGAGTATGGGCTCTTCACTAACAGTGTCACAACTTTTGAATAACATGGAAGTCGTTTTTTCCGTCCAAAAACCCAAACAATCAAACACATTGAACACTACAGTTGGTTTAATGTACAACTCATGACAAATAGGTTGTCATTTCGATTCAAAATATACATGGCAGCCGAATTCACCGTCTGTATGCCGCTTACAGCGCCATCTATTAATACACTTTAGAACCTTTTTGATGCCTTACCGTTTCCTCCTTCTTCAAGTATCTTCAATTCAAATGTGAACTCATTTTGACAAGTGGGTTTACAGCGTTATGAAAGTGGGACTTTAACTATAATCAACCCTTATATAATCCTATTTAACTCTCTAAAATAGATCTTTTCTAATAGATACTTATTAGAAAAGTTCACTTTTGATTTTTGAGTTATTACTGAAACTTTTTTCAATTCCTTCTATTAGCTCACACTCTCCCTATATATATATCGTGCTCAAATTTTCAATCGATCATAAAATACTTTTTATTAGTTCACTCAAGCTCAAATACATTTTTTTGAACTTATAGTGGATGACACTTATCGTTAATACAGTTTTTTTTCAAATATTCATTCATTCATTAAATTTAATTCATTCATTTTATTTTTTTTAGATTTAAGTTGCATGTATCTGCCAATATATGGCGCCAGATGCAAGAGGAAAATTTCAACTTTATTTACAAAGGACTTTTCTGCAATAGAATGAAAAAAAAAAAAAGTAGGAATTGACTTAAATTTTTTTTATTACTTGTTTTTGTTTAAATTTCAATGGTGTGCATGACACATGTTAAAACACGATACGAACAACAGGGTGTTTTTATTTTCCAAAAACATTTATTTACATCAAGATAGGTAAGAACAAACATGTAGATTCAATGAGTACAGCTTCAAAATGTTAACATGACAGAATTAATATAATTCGCCATGAGAAATATGTCTTCTCATCTGTGATTGTGAAAACGCGCGTCGAAAAAACTTCATGCAGTCCAAGTCGGCTTCATCTAAGCGATGGGTGTAGAAAAA
This sequence comes from Caerostris extrusa, assembly GCA_021605095.1. Classification (NCBI taxonomy): domain Eukaryota; kingdom Metazoa; phylum Arthropoda; class Arachnida; order Araneae; family Araneidae; genus Caerostris; species Caerostris extrusa. The sequence continues at coordinate 8,866 of BPLR01016385.1, forward strand.
TGAAACACTCTACATGTTTCACGTTATAGAGAGTTAAATGTACTATGGAGCACTCTTCGCTACCTTATTATTTTTTATATAAGAACAATTGTTTGATACTACTGTGTCCAAAAAGTAAGACCCATTTTCAATTTAAAATTCGGGGCTTATGGGATTTCAATTTTTTTTTTTTAATTTCCTTCTATTAGCTCACACTCTCCTATATATATCTTGTTCAAATTTTTAATCTTTCATAAAACACTTTTTATTCATCCACTCGAGTTCAAATACATTTTTATTTTAAACTTGTAGTGGATGGCACTGGATGTGAATACAGCTTTTTCAAATATTAATACATTCATTAAATTTAATTCATTCATTTTATTTTTTTTTTAGATTTAAGTTACATATGTCTAACCATAGATGGCGCCAGATAAAGTTAAAAAGAATGAAAATTATTTATAAAGGACTTTCTGCAATAGAGTGAAAAAAGTAGGAATTGACTTAAAATTTTTTTTTTTTTTTTTATAATACTTGTTTCTTTTTTAGGTTGCTGGCACCGTCCTTGACATATGTGGGAAATCTGACATCAAAATATTCAGTGAGTGTTTGAGTTAATCTTGGCTTTGTGAGACGCTAAAACTGATTCCGGCGATTTTTGAAATGCCTAAATTTAGTGAACAGAGAACTTTGCATTCAATTTTGTTTGCGGAAACGTATAGAATGTTGCAGAAGGCATTCGATGAGCATTTCTATATCGGAAAGAAATGTTTACAAGTGGTATAAACAGTTCAAAGAAGACAGAGAACGCGTTGAAGACGAAGAACCCTCTGGACGACCATTAATTTTTCTGGACGTGAGCTTCGTCGGTTGAGGTTAAAGATTTGGTGCTGGCAAACCGTCGATTTACAATTAGAGACCTTGCTGACGAAGTTGGAATTCAAAAGCATCGGTCTATTCCATTTTGGGCCTCAAACGCTTCAAATCTCAATTGGTAATCGAAAACTTTGAATGCGCCAGCTCACACTGCATTGATTCTTCGTGAATTATTTCGTCAAAAATGAAACCCATCTCGTTCATAACCTCGTTCATTCTCGTTCACACCGTGTGACTTCTGGCTATTCCCTAAACTCAAAAGACCACTCCGGGGACACCGTTTTGAGTGGATAGAAGATATTCAACGTGAATCGCCGATCGTTTTGAAGGCCATGCCTGCCGATGACTTTTTAGCATGCATTGAGGATTGAAAAAAAAAGTTAGCAGAAGTGCATTGTGTCCGGAGGATTACTTTGAAGGTGATGAAATAAATTTGGAAGAATAAATAAAGAGTTTTTGAAAAAAAATAATTGGTCTTACTTTGTGGGCACAGTAGTAATGTTAAACAAAAATACAAGGAGTTCAAAACTTAGTGAATTTTTAAACGATTATTTAAGGGAACCCGGTGGTCTGGAATTTTCAAAAAAATCAAAAAATTTTTTCTTTCGATATTTCGAAAGTATAATCCTTTTAAGAATATGCTGTTAAATTTTTGTAATGATATTGACGATATTTTAAGTTCTACCGCCCATTTAGCTGAGAATATGCTTACCTTACACTTCAAACTCATTTATTTCGAAACTACTTTTTTCTGCACGGTGTCAGGCAAAAACACTACTCGACCGATTCGTTTCAAATTTTACTATGTCATTCAGTACACCAGTACCTATCGCTGCAACTAAAAAAAAAAGTGTTTACGTTGAATACTTTTTATTATTTACATACAAAAAATAATAAAAAAAAATTTAAACAACGCGTCATTTTGTTATTTTTTTTTTTTTTTAATTATTTTTCAATTCCTTCTATTAGCTCACACTCTCCCTGTATATATCTTGTTCAAATTTTCAATCGTTCATAAAATACTTTTTTATTCATCCACTCGAGTTCAAATACATTTTTTTTAACTTGTAGTGGATGACACTGTATGTTGATACAGTTTTTATCAAATATTTATTCAGTAATTAAATTTAATTCATTAATTTTTTGTTTTTTTAGATTTAAGTTGCATATATCTACCGATAAATGGCTCCAGATAAACTTAAAAAAAATGAATGAAAATTATTTATAAAGGACTTTCTGCAATACAGTAAAAAAAATAGGAATTGACTTTAACATTTTTTTTTATTACTTGTTTTTATTCTAGTTTCTGCGATAACTACACTCATACTAACTATATTCAGAATTTTTTTCGTTTTTGTTTACAGAAAGAGCCAAAAGTTGACCCACCACCCAGGTCCATATTTATGAGGAGGGCAACTTCAGAGCCACTCCTTAACTACTTAAAATTTTTTTTTTTAATTATAACTTTTGGTATACTATTAAAGTGATTTAATATATCTATGAAGTTTGAATAACATTGTTCATTATTTTCATTAAAAAGAAAAAAAATTCTGAAAACTCGTCAAACTCGTTAGACTACCGGGCTCCCTTAAAAAAAAAAAACAATTAAACTTCAGCATATTAGGCAGTGTGTTTTAATTAATATACTAATTTTTGGCACATTTTTTTGATATAAATAAATAAAATTAAATTAGATGCTCTATAAATAGTCACATGAGAAAAACAATAATTTTCAGATTTATATAAACCCAAATTAATTTTTACGTTCTTAATTTTATATAACATAGTAGATTTAATTATAGTACAAAGAAAATTCAACAGTGTCTTTTAAATATTTTCTTTAAATTAATTTAGCTCGTTTCCAATTTTGATTTTGTTTTAAAAGCTTTTCATCACAATTGTAATTTTAACACTAGATTACATAATTGAATTAAAAGAGTTTCGCATTTATTTATTTCATATTATAAATTTCATATTGATGAATAATCTTTTCATAATTCTGGCCTAGTTGACAATGACTTCAATTATAAAATTCAAGGACAAAATAAAAGCAAACAAAAGTAATATATATATACTACCGTGTCCAAAAGTAAGACCAATTTTCAATTTAAATTCCCGGGGATTATGGATTTTAAAAAATTGTTTTTCTTTTTAGGTTGCTGGCACTGTCCATGACATGTGTGTGAAATTTCACGCCAAAATATTCATTAGTGTTTGAATTACGCTTGGTTTTGTGAGATACTAAAACTGCTTCTGGCGATTTTTGAAATGTCTGAATGAATCGAGTAAAGAACTTGCATTCAATTTTGTTTGCGGAAACGTATAGAATGTTGTAGAAGGCATTCGGGGAGCATTCCTACATCGGAAATGTTTAGAAGGGATATAAACAGTTCAAAGAAGGCAGAGAACGCGTTGAAGACGAAGAGCCCTCTGTTTCACCATCAACCTCAATCGACGAAGCTCACGTTCAAAAAATTAAAGATTGGGTGCTTGCAAACCGTCGACTTACAAGTAGAGACCTTGCTGATGACGTTAAAATTTCGAAAAGGATCGGCCATTTTGGGCCTCAAACATGTCAAATCTCGATGGGTACCGAAAACATTGCATTGATTCTTCGTGACTTTTTCGCCAAAAATTAAACTCATATCGTTCCACAACCATCGTATTTACACCGTGCGACTTCTGGCTACTCCTTAAAAGAGACTATTCCCAAATGACCTCTCCGGGAACACCATTTTGAGTCGATTGAAGAGATTCAACGTGAATAGCCGTGTGCTTTTGAAGGCCATCCCTGCCGATGACTTTTAGCATGCATTGAGGGTTGGAAAAAAGTTGATATAAGTGCATTGTGTCCGGAGGATTATTTTGAAGGTGATGCAATAAATTTGGAAGAACAAATAAAGAGTTTTCGGAAAAAAAAAAAAAAAAAACTGGTCTTACTTTTTATGCACAGTAGTATATATATATAAATGAAAAAAGTAGAAATCAATTCTGTTTAACTGAGTACGTTGTACGTGTGATTTGGTGTTCATTGGGGCAAAAATAAATCTGATTTGTAGTTCCTTGCATTGTTATCATAATTAACGAGACAGATTACTCAAAAAAACACGTGAGGAAATAAAAAAAAAAAAAAAAAACAAACATGGATACGATTATGAATTGAATACTTGCACAGACAAAATGCTTCCTCAGTTCAAATAGTACGTGAAAAATACACATCAAATATCACATGCTTAGAATAATTCGAAATGTAACACATATTCTGAAAGAGAAAAAAAGAAAAATCAAGTTGAGAGGTACAGGTGCTGATGTTATTATCCCCTTCCAGACGACAATTTCACTCCAGCAAACCAACGAAACGGCTGATGTTGCCCTTGTTTTAATTTGGAAAGTTCACAAAATTAAAAAAAAAAAAAAAGAGTCACTTGAAAATATTGTTCAAAAATCCATTCATTAATTTATGTATAAAATAAAAATTTCTTTAAATAAAAACATAACAATAAAGAATGTGATAATGTCTTTGCAAGCCGCGCCGTTTTGTCAGTTGGCGCCACTTTTTCTTAGCTTGGCGATAATATTTGGCGAAAATTTACCAACAGGGGATAATATGACACCGTTTCCGTTTCCGGTTCGAACGATAGTTTCGTCTTTCCGTCGTTCAATGCTGATCAAGAGGTTGAATGAATAAGATTCATAAATCAGTAGTTTTTCCTTGCAAAAAAGGTTTCTGTCAAATCCATCCAATGAGAGAGCCGGGCCGTACGGATAGACCAATAGGAATCGAGGACGGTGAAGGTGGAGGTTAACTAAACCGCAGGTAGTGAGGGTTCATCACCGCAGAGGCTTGCTGTTGTTTCTGGGATTGCTCCATTTCTCGTTGGAGGTGGGTTCGGATCTGTGCTGCCTTCGTGGAGGTGCTGTGCTGTGCGCAGAATGCGTCAGACCCTATGAAGACACCAGAAAAGGAAATTATTATTCAGAAAATGAGTTTCTAAAATGCCGATTGGTTAGTTACTGAACCCCACCCACCTTGCTTGTAAGAAGCCGACGTGTAGATGGGTCTCGAGGGCCCACGCTTGATGGTGGCGAACAGACCGTCAGACCCCTGAGAGAAGAAAGACATTTAAGTACACTGTATAAAAGATTCATTGAAAGGGGCCCATGTACTCGGACATAAGCCAATTTTTGTTTTCCTTTTTCAATTCTTACTATTAGCTCACTCTCTCCCTATATATATCTTGTTCACATTTTCAATCGTTCATCAAATACTTTTCATTCATCCACTCAAGCCCAAATGTATTTTTCTTTTAAACTTGTATTGTATGGCACAGGATGTGAATACAGTTTTCTACAAATATTAATTGAGTCATTAAATTTAATTAATCAATTTCAGTTTTTCTTAGATTTTAGTTGCATATATCTACCAATAGACAGCGCCAGATAAACTTAAAAAAATGAAAAAATTATTTATATAAAGGACTTTCTGCAATAGAGTGAAAAAGTAGGAATTGACATTAAATTTTTTTATATTACTTGTTAAATATTAATAATTCATTCATTTTAGTTTTTTGTTAGATTTAAATTGCATGTATCTAATAATAGATGTAAGAGGAAAATTTCAACTTTATTTGTAAAGGACTTTTTCTGCTTCATAGTGAAAAAAAAAAGTAGGAATTGACTTAATTTTTTTTTTATGTTATTATTATTGCTATGGATAGTCTAATTGAATTAAGGGTGATAGGAAGTATGTTATAATTATGCGTTATTATTATTATTATTATTATTATAAGTTACATTCAAATTATATATATGTGTTTATATATTATATATATTGCGTGTTATTATAAATAAGTTACATTTTAACAAAAATAGAATAAATACCATAAGAGTAGTAATATAATAGTGCTCGCATTAGGGTTGGGATAAACTATTCACATGACTTTTACAAACGTCACTGTCCACCGGCAGAAGTGACGTCATTTATTTATGTGAATTACAGAGGAAAAAAGAGCTCTTATTGCACAAATGTGCGGCTGTTTCAAGAAATGTGTAACAGGAAGGCATTTTCACAAGTACGAATTAATTTTATTTATTTGTTGTCTTACATTCAATGGATAGAGAATGTTTTAAAGTAATTTTATTGTGCATAAGCTATTCAAATCTCTTGTATGTCATATAATAATGCGATATGTTAGATATATTATATTTATTTTAATGTTTATCTATTGATTTGAACTCATTTAGAATTAGTTTAAGGCATGTATTTCCAACATTCTTTATTGCCGGTCATTACTACTTTATGCTGTTGGCGGGTGATGTATATTCTGATGTACATCATATTCTAATGTAATATGTTAGATGGATTATTTTTATTTTAATTATTATTTTTACTTTAAGGCTCATCTATTGATCTGAACTCATTCAGAATGAGTTTAAGGTATGTATTTCAGGGATTAATATATGCGATGATAGCTCTGTGATTTTTGCCAACACTCTTCACTATCGGCCTTTGCTACTCTATGCTGTTAGTTAGAAGGGGTCTACTATCCTAAAAAAGATTTTCAAAAGAAATGATTCGTTTTATTTAGCTGCCAATTAATGTAAATTTAATTTTTTTCTAAATAGTTGGCATTTATATTCAATTGATGCATAGGGTCTGGATGTTTCAAGAAATATTTGTAAGGGCATTTCTCAAGTCATTATTAGTTTTATTTATTGGTTGAAATCAATGAATAAACAATTTTTAAAAAGCAGTTTTAATATGCATAAGCAATTCGTATCTCAGGTATACCGCATTATAATGTAGTAAGTTAGATAAAATAATCAAATAAAAATAATCTATCTTATTATTATGATTATTTTATCTTATTATTCTATTGATTTGAACTAATTTAGAATTAGTTTAAGGCATAGATTTTAGGGTTTTGTAGTGTAACATATGCAATGGTAACTTGACGAGATTTTTACCAACCATCTTTACTGTTGGCTCGTAGGGGCCTACTGCTCTGAAACGATTTTCAAAAGAAATGGTTTGATTTTTAATTGTCCATAAATGTAAATTTAATTTTTCTAAATAGTTGGCATTTAAAATCTACTGATAAATTTCTTTGTGTCCTATTCTCCCTCCGAAATGATTCAAAGGTAAACGCTCCTGTTGCATTACTACTCTACGGTAAATGTAGGGTAGTGCGCTGAAAGATTACATCTGAAAAACTACTCACCGTCTCTCGCAGCCGTCGACTCGTTGCAAGTGTAGGGCTCTGCGTAGTCAGCTTTTTCCTGCAAAGCGCGAACATTTGGGTTAGTAAAAAGAAACATTAACAATATAATCAATTTTAAAAGATAAAATTCATTCATATATAATAATTGAACAAAAATGCTGAAATCTGATCAGTAAAGTTCAACTTATCCTGTGTGAACATTCGAGAACGCATAAATAAACTCTGGAATAGGCCAATGTTCAATAATGCACGAGATATAGGAAGCAATGGATTGGAATACTACAACAAGGGCCAAATTCAAATAGCCACATGGATATAGCAAATCGAATAGATCAAGAACTTCGTGAAGAATGAATTGTTCAAGAATCTCTGAAAGAATACACAAAAGTAAGATAAATGTCGTCGCAAATGAAGAATGGAACATTCCAAATTTTACAAGAAACACTATAATATTCAATAGTCAAAAGATTATATCGAAATTTGAAAATGCTAAGCATACATGAAGAATGAAGTATTTCAATTACAATAAGAAGCACTATACTAACTATACAACTCCATAAGCCCAGAAAAATACCAAAAGTGATAAATGTGAAACTTCAAGAAGAAGGAATGGATCTACGCACTACGAGTACTTATAGCCATTGGATATACAAATGTTTAAAATCTCTAGCCAAAACATGAAAAGTGCTTCAAAACCCTACTACAAAACACTCCAAACAAAAGCCAAATTCTCCAGAAAATTCCTGAAGATTAACCTTATTCACGAATCATTTCAAGAGTGAAGGGGCCCAAAGTACCCTTTTCCCGCCAAAATTTGAAATGTAGTTTTATTTGCTTGGCCCTCATTTTCGGATAACGTCATGGACCTCTAACCAGGAAAACATCTTCACACATGATAACAATGATTTGCATATATAATTGTTCGATTTCATGTAAAACTCCGAAAAAGTTAAATAAAATATAAATTAAAAATGAAAAAATGAAATAAATTATTAATAATAGTTTATTTACTAACTGTTTTTCCACGCGTTTCAAATGAACTGGATAATATAACAATTAATGAATTGTCTAAGTGAAAAGGAATTTCAATGTTAATAAGAGAAGTTACAAGTTACTCCTCGAGTCGTTCATACGTACCCGCAGGACAGGTGTAGTGAGAGAATTTGGCTGTCTTGGCCGGCAGCTGCTTTCCCATGTCGCTCATCATCAGTGAGTCGCCCACTGCTTTCCTGCTGTCGTAATCTGTGGGTGGAAGAGCGACATTTACAGAGGGCAGCATCACATCAGTTTCCCACGCAATTATTTGCAATTTTTAATAATCATAAAAATTGCACAACATCAAATGAAAGATGAGGTTAAAGAAATTCCACACTAACTGTTAAAGTTTTTTTTTTTAAAATTGATCTGCGCCTCGTATGTCGGAGTAGCACAAGCACTGATAAACGTTCTCAAGTATACATTTCATGCGCAAAAACAAGTAAGTATACATATCCTCAGAGAATCAAATACGCACAAATTTATACACCCTACATACACTTAGACAAACGTGCAAATACACACACACACACACACACACACACACACACACACACACACACACACACACACACACACACACACACACACACACACACACACACACACACACACACACACACACACACACACACACACACACACACACACACACACACACACACACACACACACACACACACACACACACACACACACACACACACACACACACACACACACACACACACACACACACACACACACACACACACACATATATATATACACGCACAAGCGCATACTTACATGTACGCAAATAAGTATACAGGTGCGCATATATACACGCATTCACCCATGCAAACATATCTACTTATGCATTTACGTTCGCATACATATATATATACACATGCGTAAACATATGCATACTTACACACTGGAATACAAACACATAAGCGCTCATTTGCCTACATCCGCACGCGCATACACTCGCGTATTCATACGCGCCTACAAATGCATTTGGATACATATGTAAACAAATAGGCATTTGTTGATGGATGATATTGATCATAGTCCACGGCATTAATCGATTACTTAATATGTATCGATATGTCGATTACTTCGATATATTGATTACTTCTATAGGAAAAGGTTTATTAGATTGTGTGGAATTTTTCACGTAATTTTTTTTTTGATTATTAAAAAATATCCTCTGAAATGATCTTCATTGAATCTGTTTTAACTTCTACCCGTCGTGTTGGATTTCCTACAAATCTGGAGATGCAAACCTTACCCACTCTACAAAGAGCGCACGGCCTTGTAGACAAGTGGCTAGCTCTCTAGCCTTTGGTATTCCAGGCTTCAGGTTTGAGTCCTGGCAGTGGCATAGTTGTGTGTGAGGGGTTCGAATCCACTTTAAGCTGTAGGTTCTAGTCTGTTTAGCCCTCGTGTGAACAAGATGACCGTAGAGCGACAAACCAAACCACACTCTTTTTTGTTCTAATGCAGATGGCAATCACTTAGACAGTTGTCTTCGATGCCTTAAGTCAAGCGCTGCACCGATGTTACTCACTTACCACTACACAGGTTTGGTTTGGTTTGTCGCTCTACGGTTATCTTGTGCACACTTTAGGCTATGCAGATTGGGACCTACAGTTTAAAGGGGATTCCGAACCACGCACAGACATCCGTGCCAACGTCAGGATTCGAACCCTGAAGCCTGGGATACCAAAGGTAAGAGCGCAAGCCACTTGGCCACCAGGTCGCGGCACTACACAGGAGGTGCGTGGAGCTTGAAGATAAGCTACGGACGCGGAGTGACAATACCCCGGCAGCTCTTTATGATCATGGTAGACTGGGACCTACGGTTTAAAGTGGATTTCGAACCACTACAAACGTCCATGACACCGTCGAGACTCGAACTGAAACCTTCGGTACCAAACGCCAGAGTGCTAGCCACTCGGCCAGTCAGGCCCTCCAAATCAAACTACAAGTGGCGAAAGAGTTGTTGTGACTCACCGTTCCTGTCCCTGCGGTCCTGCGAGTGCTTCCTGAAGCAGACGACGATGGCGAAGAGCAGGACCAGGATGACCAGGGAGGAGACCACCAGGGGCACCACCAGGGCGATGTTCTTGTAGAAGGGGAGGCCGGTCTCCCGCTTTCCGTAAGCTGGGGAAGAAGTCGCAGCTATATGAATGGAGATCAATCGGCAACAATCAATTGAGTAGTGGACACATCAGTGGTCTACAGATTGCTTATGGTATCAGTGCGTCCGTCGTCCATGCAATGCAAGTGCGTGGACAGAACCCGGTTACTACACAGAGTGACATGCATCGCGCATCGAGTGTGGTTGGAATCATCATCATCACAGAAAGGAAAGGTGACAGTATGACATGCAAGTGGCCAATATTTGATTCAACCTGGTTGTGGTAGGCTTCAAAATGGTATCTATTGACACCATTAGTTAGAAAGGATATATACGTTGGGCAATTATGACGTTAGAAAGGATATATACGTTAGGTAATTATGACGTTAGGAAGGATATAAACGTTGGGCAATTATGACGTTAGGAAGGATATAAACGTTGGGCAATTATGATGTCAGGAAGGAAATATACCTTAGGCAATTATGATGTCAGGAAGGAAATATACCTTTGGCAATTATGATGTCAGGAAGGAAATATACCTTAGGCAATTATGACGTTAGGAAGGATATATACGTTAGGCAATTATGATGCCAGGAAGGAAATATACCTTAAGCAATTATGACGTTAGGAAGGATATATACGTTAGCAATTATGACGTTAGGAAGGATATATACGGTAGGCAATTATGACTTTAGGGAGGGATTTATACGTTATGCAATTATGACGTTAGGAGGTATATATAATTGCAAAGTATTGATTGTGCTCCAGTGCTTTCAGTTGCATACTAATTGATAATAGATGGATAACTGATTGGATAAGGGATACTAATTGGATAAGGGATATTAATTGGATAATGGATGGATAACTGATTGGATAATGGACGGATAATTGATTTGATATTGGATACTAACTGGATAATGGATGGATAACTGATTGGATAAGGGATACTAATTGGATAATGGATGGATAACTTATTGGATATTGATACTAATTGGATAATGGATAACTGATTGGATATTGGATATAATTGGATAAGGAAGTATAACTGATTTGATATTAGATACTAATTGGATAATGGATGGATAACTGATAGGATATTGGATACTAATTGGATAATGGATGTATAACTGATTTGATATTGGATACTAATTGGATAATGGATGGATAACTGATTGGAAAATGGACGGATAATTGATTTGAAATTGGATACTAACTGGATAATGGACGGATAACTGATTGGATATTGGATATTAATTGGATAATGAATGGATAACTAATTGGATATTGCATACTAATTGAATAATGGATGGATAACTGATTGGATGTTGCATACTATTGAATAATGGATGGATAACTGATTGGATGTTGCATACTAATTGGATAATGGATGGATAACTGATTGGATATTGTATGTTGCATACTAATTGGATAATGGATGGATAACTGATTGGGTATTGGATGTTGCATACTAATTGGATAATGGAGAAAAATAACTGCACCGGATTATTTTAATACATAAGCCAGAGTGTAGAACAGGATACACTACAGACACTAGACAATCAAAGTCAATGTTATACATTGATAAAATGGACATCTACTGCAGGATGATGGATTTATAATGTGTTTACTAACACTTTTGGTATATTGATTTAAGCTATGATAGTGACAGGGTTTTTTGTTTTTGATAAAAAATATATTATTCTGAATAACAGGATTCGAAACCTGAATTCGGTTTGAATTCGATTGAACAGAATTGAATCCGGATTTGAATTATTAAATTCCTGAAAATACAAAGTCTGAAAATAGTGTTCACTATTCAGATAAAAACTGGAATATTTTACAGTCTATATAAGTAACAGAACATTACTTAGGGACGTATACAATTTTTCTTGAATTATAAATTATCCTCTTTTTTAATGAAAAATTCAAAGTCACAAAACATGAAGACGAATTAAAATTTAAAACATAAAAAAATCTGAAATTCAACAAATTTTGGCCACTAGGGAAAAATTTTAAAAAAAAAAATTATATCTGAAATTATTTAACATAAATTTAAGATTTTTAAAAGGATTTTTTTGATAAATTCTAGTATAAATGTTATACAAGTATCTTTTTAATGTATTTTGAACAAGTGCACAGATTACCTTAATTTTAGGCATAGCATTCCTTGAATTGGTTTTACTGAAACTACTACAAATGAGATACATGAGTAAGGTATACAACAGATAGAAAACACATTCCTCACAATTGGTAGGGTGTGTACCTATGGCAGATGCAGGTAGTGTCCGACGACGTATTCGCCCTGCGTCAGTCCGGCCTCGCTGTGGGCCGTCACCATTACGACGTAGTCCCTGTCCGGGGATAGATGTCGGAGGACGTAGACGTCCCGGGGTGAGTCCAGCTTGTCGGTGGCCGTGATCCACTGACTCTGGTACTTGGGGCGGTGCTGCACGGCGAAGTGCGTTATGGGACAGCCCCCTTCCTTCCAAGAAGACAGATGCAGCACCACATAAGTGGTGTTGGGTTGGAGAAATACAGAGGCTTGCGGAGACATGGGAGCTGGAAATTAAGCAAACAAGTAATATAAATTTTTTTTTTTCAATTTCTACTATTAGTTCATACTCCCCCAGTATTATATAGCTTATTCAATTTCTACTATTAGTTCACACTCTCCCTATATATATGTTCAAATTTTCAATCGTTCATAAAATACTTTTTATTCATCCATTTAAGTTCAAATATATTTTTTTGAACTTGCAGTGGAGGACACTGGATGTCAATATAGTTTTTCAAATATTAATTCATTCATTAAATTTAATTAATTTAATTTTAATTTTTAGATTTAAGTTGCATATATCTACCAAGGGACAGCGCCAGATAAACTTAAAAAATGAATGAAAATTATTTATAAAGGACTTTCTGCAATAGAGTGAAAAAAGTAGGAATTGACTTTAAAATTATTTTTTTTATGTTACTTGGTAATAATGTTAATACTTTTTAGCAATGAGGCCCTTTTTTTTAGAATATTGTTTAAAATGTTCAAATAAAATTACATTTACATCATATTGAATACATAAAGATGGCTTAAAAAACGCCAACTATACATGGGGATAATTTCAGTTGGCTGTTTTATTCATACTACAAGATGAATCCTTCCGTATAAAAATATAGTTCTTCAGACAATGCAAGCTTAGGATGAAAAACCAGTCTTGAATAACATATTGAAAATCAAATAATACTATTTAATTATTTATTGTGAATTTTATTAGTTTTAGAGTTTCTGTTTTCAATTCCTACTATTAGTTCACACTCTCCCTATATATATCTTATTAAAATTTTAAATCGTTCATAAAATACTTTTTTTTTATTCATCCACTCTAGTTCAAGTATATTTTTTTAAACTTGTAGTGGATGACACTGATGTGAATACAGTTTTTCAAATATTCATTCATTCATTAAATTTAATTAATTTTAGTTTTTTTTTTTAAGATTTAAGTTGCATGTATCTAATAATAGATGGCGCCAAGATGTTAGAGGCAAATTTCAACTTTATTTTATAAAGGACTTTTCTGCAATAGAATGAAAGAAAAGTAGAAATTGACTTTTAATTTTTATGTTACTTGTTTAAAGTCATTTCCCACTTTTTTCACTCTATTGCAGAAAGTCCTTTATAAATAATTTTCATTCATTTTTTAAGTTAGAAAGAATTATCTCTCTCTCTCTCCCATAGTTTCTTTCTCTCACTCATTTATTCACGTTTCATTTTCCATTTTCTTCCCTCCTCGACTCAGACTACAACCCAGAATGGAAAAAGAATCTGAAAAAGAAAATTCTTTTTTCCCAGTGATCTACACGCTTTGCCACTGTGATTCCTAAATTGATATCCTGCTAAATATCTTCTATAAGATAATTTTTTTTTCTCCCCTATAAAAACTAGAATTAATTAATTAATTTTAATTGTTGAATTAATATTTGAAAAAACCGTATTAACATCCAGTGTCATCCACTACAAATTTAAAAAAAATGTATTTGAGCTTGAGTGGATGAATAAAAAGTGTTTTATGAACGAATGAAAATTGGAACAGGATATATAAATATATACAGGGAAAGTGAACTAATAGTAGGATTTGAAAAAAAAAAAACTGACTTCAACTAAGTTTCGCAAATAATTTTCAAGGAAAAGATCTCAGCTTGTCTTTTTTGTACTTGTTTAAAATATGAAAAATGTTGAACATCCAAGCTTGTAAGAGAAGTAAAAAACATTACAAGCATATTTAAAAAAAAAACCATTTAGTTCCAAAAAGATTATTTTGGGGTAAACGCATTGTGGGCGTTGTAACATAAAAGTCATAGTTTGAATTTAGTCCTGATAGTCATTAAATAACAAGAAAGAGTCCTAGTTTGATTTTAGTCCTGATAGTCATTAAAGAAAGAAAGAATTTTGTTATTTTGCTTAATAAATTCTCTAAAACAGCCTATTCCTTCCATTGGCGACAAGCTGCACAAATATTTGTGATTATTTTTACTATTTCATTTCAATACATACCCCTGTCATCACACATCCACCAAATGAATTACAGCGATTATTAAAGGAGTAATCGTTGATTATCATTGTGATTCAACTCTAATGACGCTTTAAATTTGAGTAAAAAACTCTACTATCCGTATATTTCTTATGTAAAATCAATCCAATAAAACAATATATAAAAACTAAATCTACCGAAGAAATTTGCCCTTCAAACGAAATTGGTTAATGTACAAAGTTTACGTACCGCTGCTTTAGACCATACTGGTTCATCGACTATTTAAAATAAACTTTATTTTGACATTAAAATAAACAGATTTTTCCCATTAAAAATACTTTTAACATTTACAGACAAAAATCTGGTGGTTCAGTTTCATTTGAAATTAAATTAAGGCAGCCACGTTCGAACCCAACAGGAATAAATCGGTGAGTCTAGCTATAGCCTACTGATTTGTTCCAAGATTAACTACCTGTCGGTAGACTGGAATAAATCAGTAGGCTATAGCTAGACTTCAATTTCGCTAACAGACTCATTCCAGTCTACTCAGGAATAAATCAGTAGGCTATAGCTAAACTTCACTTCAACACTTCTAGTCTACTGACTCATTCCAGTCTACTGAGTCAGGTAAACAGGAATAAATCAGTAGGTAGGCTATAGCTCACTTCACTTCTAACACTTCCAGTCGCTAACACTTCTAGTCTACTGACAGGTAAACAGGAATAAATCAGTAGGCTATAGCTAGACTTCACTTCAATTCGCTAACACTTCTAGTCTACTGACTGATTCCAGTCTACTGACAGGTAAACAGGAATAAATCAGTAGGCTATAGCTAGACTTCACTTCAATTCGCTAACACTTCTAGTCTACTGACAGGTAAACAGGAATAAATCAGTAGGCTATAGCTAGACTTCACTTCAATTCGCTAACACTTCAGTCTACTGACTCATTCCAGTCTACTGACAGGTAAACAGGAATAAATCAGTAGGCTATAGCTAGACTTCAATTCGCTAACACTTCTAGTCTACTGACAGGTAAACAGGAATAAATCAGTAGGCTATAGCTAGACTTCACTTCAATTTCGCTAACACTTCCAGTCGACTCATTCCAGTCTACTGACAGGTAAACAGGAATAAATCAGTAGGCTATAGCTAGACTTCACTTCAATTCGCTAACACTTCTAGTCTACTGACAGGTAAACAGGAATAAATCAGTAGGCTATAGCTAGACTTCACTTCAATTCTAGTCTAACACAGGAATAAATCCAGTAGTCGACTTATTCCAGCTCTGACTGACAGGTAAACAGGAATAAATCAGTAGGCTATAGCTAGGACTTCACTTCAATTCGCTAACACTTCTAGTCTACTGACAGGTAAACAGGAATAAATCAGTAGGCTATAGCTAGACTTCACTTCAATTCGCTAACACTTGTAGCCTACTGACTTATTCCAGTCTACTGACAGGTAAACAGGAATAAATCAGTAGACTGGAAGGGTTCAGCCATTCTAATAGCGAATGACCATGTGGTCTTCGAAAAGATGATGATGTTGAAGATTATCGGAGTTCACTGGTCCCGTCAGAGGCCCTCATCTCAGGTGGTGACAAACATAAAAGAATGAAAACATTGGCAATGCCCAGAGATTAAAGGAATTCATGAGAATGAAAAAGTCCAACACTTCAAAATTGAATTTAGGTATGTTAGAGCAGAATATTCCTAGGTCTTTTAAAATAAGAGTCCTTAATTAGAGTTTTAAAATTAGAGTACCTCTCAAAAAGTACTGGTTAAAACTTTCAGAAATATTTTCAATAATATTGACAACCACCAACATCTGACCATTCAAGTGATTGAACAATATGGTCTTCGAAAACAACATCAGATTACATATATAATATTCTTTGATTAACAAAATTCAGCTTACCAGCTCCCTGTGTTCTGGCAAATACTGGCGTACTGGGTTCTCCGGTGCCCAGACTGTTGGAGGCCGTCATGTAGAGCTGGTATCTGGATCCGCACTTGAGTCCAGTGAGGGTGTAGCGGTCGACGCTGCTGCCCAACTGCTCGGACTTCCAGTCGCCGTCGTCGCTTTTGTAGTGCACAGTGTACTCTGGAAAGGGACATCGAGCGACATAGGACCACAAATACAAGTTCACAGTAAGCGCTCTTTCATTCCAGACCGTTTGGATTTTTGTGCTGGATGATCCAGCGTTTTAAAGGGATACCAACTACATAAAGATGTAGACATGGGTACGTTTAATATGTGTCTGGTAATCTTTATATACGAAGTGTTTTGTCATTATACCAACTACTAAATTCAATTGAGACATTGAAACCCAAATTTAAAAACAAAAGTCTTCGTTTTAAAAGAAAAATCATATTGTACCGACGATAAAAAACCCAGTGCAAAAGGAAAATGAATTCTGTATATTGGTAGTTAAAACAAGTTGTAACTCTACAGCAAGAAAAAATACCCATGAGTCTGCATTACTGTACGAAAACAGTGTCTGGTATCGTATTGCTTCCGTGATTCGGACAAATATCTTCGAAAAAAAGGAATCTGTCTTTTCACCGAAGTGGTGAACATCCATGTTACAATTTCGGAAACTGTGAAACAAATCTGGGTTTCCCATTGGTTGATGAATCTATTGTCTTACATTTTACAACAGAGATTGAAATTAAAGCAATTCGGCAGGAGAATCAACATTAGTGTACGTACGAAAAAAAAAAAAAACCCAACAAGAAAGTGTTGATGAGATAAAAGCAGTGGCCACGAATGAACAAGAAAAAAGACGGTGAGGATCAAGGGACCTAGAAAATCCAGAGGACCAAGAGTTTCGACAAAAAACAATTAAAATGGTGCCGCAAGGGAATGGCAGGAGAAAACGAAAAGAATTGAAGAGTGAGTCTGGATAACATACGAGATAAAAATGGCCACGGATGAAGAGAATCAATTGGGAGAATCATGGGAAATAGGTGGTCTACATGATCTGAAAGGTCAAGAGAATCGAGAGTTTTCAGAGAAAAACAACCAAGAAGGTGCCACAAGGAAATGAAAGGACAAAGCAAATGAAAATAACTGAAGAGTGAGTGAGGGAAAAAAAGTCACGAAGATCAAATATTCTAGGACCTATTTCGATTCGATTATTACAAATATAGGTTTTAATGTTTTAAACCCATGTTTTTACTTAAGAAGCAGTGAACTTGGATGCAGAGGAAAAAATGTCGTGAGGATCAAATATTCTAGGAGATATTCTAGGACCTACTTCGCTTGATTTTAACTGCAGCAGTACTAAATCGCATCTTCTGATCAAAATTAAGTCTCTATATCAAATCTATTTTTTTCATGATGGAAGTTTTATTTATACTAGACAATAAAAGATATTTGAAAAATCTATCACAGAAAATAAAATATCTTCTAGAGTGTAATGATGTGTCTACACACATAACGTATAATGATAGGTGTAGCGTGTAATGATAATTGCGTGCAGCGTAATGATGTAGCGCAACACATAACAATGCTGAGTTTTCACAACACGTGTCCTTTAAATGACGAGAGACAAGAGCTTACCTGGAATGGCAGACTTGTCCTTGATGTCCTTCTTCCAGCTGATGGCGATGGTGGAGGCCCCTGTGGCTTCGATCTGAACTATGGGAGAAGTCGGAGGTGCTAAGAAATGACAGTAAAAAATTTAGTATCAACATACTTCAACCACCAGGAACCCTTTCGACACATGACATTAACATGCAGAGCTACTGAAAACACACTATGAACATATGAACACACTATGAACATAAAACGCTATGAACATATACACTATGAGCAAAAACACAGATGAAAAGTGAAAGATCTTTAACAGGATGTACCCAACTAACCCATAATAGCGTATTAAACGATCGGCTTATGGCATTATCATCCAAATCTCACAATGCACCACAGTATTGGGGTTCAATTTTTCACTGTTCATCAACACAAAGAAGAAATATTTCAATATATTAAAGACGGACGTCACAAGATACCATAAACATTCTGTAGATATACAACACACATACAAAAGGAAATACAATTATCAGGCCTAAAATGAAAAAAGCTATTCTATAGTTTTTTTTAATAAAGACATAAAAAAGGACAGAGTGATAAGTAAAAAGCGAGACGTTTTATTTGAATGGGAATCTGTTGAAATATACACACATACAATAGGAAACGGAAATACACATTTATCAGACCTAAAATGAAGATAAGTATTTGACAAAAGACATTAAAAGGATAGAGTGATAAGTAATAAGTGAGATGTTTTATTTGAAGGTTCTTGTTTGCATGGGAATCTGTTGAAAATATATGTTAAAGTTAAATAATTTGCAAGATATTTGCATTTTGGAATTAATAGTGTACTGTGACAATCAATACCTGAGATAGATCAGACAGCGAGGTGCCAAGTCACACCCTAGGTAAGATATTTTGTAAAGTATTCAATAGGTAAGGTATTCAATAGATTCAAAAACTCTCTATTGAAAGCCAGTCAAAGGTATTCAATTGAGAGTTTTGGTACTGTAACCAATGGGGAAAATTGAAATGCTATAAATCATAAATATTTGTGCAGAACGTCTTTAAAATATCTGGCAAAAATGTAAAGATTTTTAAGGGTAAAAAAGGTAAATGTTTAAAGTGCTAGAACATGATGAACAACAGCTAGATGAAATTAGTCAAAAGAAAATCCTCTGAAAATCCATCCGGAAGGTATTGGATTCTCCCGCTGTACACACACAAGACGAAGTTCCAGACTTCTTTATTAGCAGGAAAGTCAGAAATTATCTACTTGTGGTCCACATTAGTCCATGGTAGTTCACTTGGTCCACTTGTAGTCCATGGTCCGGCGCTACTTGCTGTCCACACTGGTGCATTTTTGGCCACCACGATCAGCAGATGCGACATGTATGGATTTATTTTTCTGTGTTCATATTCAAAATTCAGCATTCAGCATGATCTACGAAAATCTGGTTGAGTCCTATGAAGATTTAGAGTCCATACTGTCAGCTGCTGCTAGAAATATGCATGGCATGCTGGTTATTTTTGCTAATGCACGCAAATCCATGTTCTGTGCTTCTTGAATGATTGTTGGTGGCAGCAATTTCAAGAACCAAGTGCAAAAAAAATTAATTCTTACACTAACACATTTCATTTCTGCACATCCATTCCACCATAAAATCTTCTTGAAAAAGGAGATTACATTAGAATTAGTTAGTTATTAGTTACCGGATTATCGGATTAGACTTACCGGATAAGTTACCTCCTATCCACGTTTATATTCTTTTTGCCAAATATTTTACAGACTTTATATAAAAGTGCGTTTTGTGATTTACAGCATTTTCGTGTTGAATAACCTTAGAATGACTTTTTAAAATTACGAAAAAAAAAAAAAAAAAAAAAATGTGTGAGCCCAATTAAAGCACTCACTAACTGTAACTGTATCTGATAGGAGTGATATCTGTGCACTGAGCAGTTCAATCGCTCTCAGGTGTTGACGCAATTTATAATGTTCGATGGTCGTACAGTATTTGTTGGTATAATATAATATAAGATATAATAATAATATTAATTCCCACTTGCAAAACCTCTTGACCATCCTGGTAACTTAAGAGTCTTTTTGACAAACTATTAAGTTTCCAAGATAGTTGTTGTTGTCCAACACAAACGAGCTTTTAAATATAATAAGTTGAATGAAAGCATCACCCTGTGCTGTCCAAATAAAAACGACTCTTTATAACAAATAGCATTTTTAATCCTACATTGCACTATAATACTTATGACTTGCAATGTACTATTCTCTAAGAAAATTCATGCAGTGTAGAGTATGAGTTAATAAAAACACATTATGACCACAGTTTTGCAGTAAAATAAAATACAATCTTTTTCAACAAATAAAAGAGTATCAGAAGTACCTGTTTCGAGAGTTTTGCCGGATATCTTGCCGGATTTGGGTCCCGCACCGGCAGAGTTGTAGGCCTTCACCACTATGTCGTACTTGGTGAAGGGCTGTAGTCCGGTGATGTAGGTGGACTGCTGCTCCTTGGCCGAGTTGGCCTCCACCTGCTTGAAGACGTAGTTGTCCGGCGACTGGGATGTCCGGTATCCGATGTAGTAGCCTTTAATGTGTCCGTGCTGGCTCTCTTCGCTCGGGGGCTGGACAGACACATAAGCATAAGCATAAGCATAAGCATAAGCATAAATAACACATAAGCAGAATTACCCTAATCACGCAATGTACACCCAATCTTTAACACTAGACCACGGCAAGAGGCGGTTGCCAACAGTGGATTAAGAATCGGACACGATTGTCTATAGGATACTACTGTGCCAAAAAGTAAGACCAATTTTTCAATTCCTTCTATTAGCTCACACTCTCCCTATATATACATATCTTGTTCACATTTTCAATCGCTCATAAAAATACTTTTTATTCATATACTCGAGTTCAAATGCATTTTTTAAAACTTGTAGTGGAGGACACTGGATGGTAATGCAGTTTTTCAAATATTCATTCAGTAATTAAATTTAATTCATTCATTTTAGATTTTTATAGATTTAAGTTGCATATATCTACCCATAGAGGACGCCAGATAAACTTAATTATTCATAAAGGATTTTTCCGCAATCTAGTGAAAAATATAAGGAATTGACTTAAATTTTTTTTTTTATATTACTTCTTATATACTACCATGTCCAAAAAGTAAGAACAAAAGTTTATGCCGCTTATAGCGCCATCTATTATACACTTTAGAACTGTTTTGGAGGCCGTACAGTTTAACTCTTCTTCAAGTATCTTCAGTTCAAATTTTGAACTCATTGTGACGACTGATTCTTTTTTTACTGCAGTTTGAAAGTGGGATTTTTACTTTCAATCACCCTGTATTTATGTGATTTTTTTTTTCATACAAATGACACAAATAAAATGTCTTTCTTTTTTGCTAATTTCCTTATCTTAGTACAGAAAGATTTTTTTTTGTTGTTTTATGCATCTGTCTATGTTTTAAAGCATAATAAGCAAGTATTGGAAATAAGGTCTTTAAATTGAATTTGTAAAATTTACTGAAATCAACCGATGTAGTATTTTGCATTGCGCCTACAAAATGAAAGACAATTTAAAAAATAACAAGTAATATAAAAAAAAATTAAGTCGATTCCTACTTTTTTTCACACTCTGTTGCAGAAATTCCTTAATAAATAATTTTCATTCATTTTTCTTTTAAGTTTATCTGGCGCCATCTAGTGATAGACATATGCAACTTAAATCTAAAAAAAAAACTAAAATTAATGAATTAAATTGAACGATTGAACTTAATATTTGAAAAAAACTGTATTCACATCCAGTGTCCTCCACTACCACTACAAGTTTAAAAAGAATGTGTTTGAACTGGAGTGGATGAATAAAAAGTATTTTTATGAACGATTGAAAATTTGAACAAGATATATAGAGGGAGAGTGTCAACTAATAGAAGGAATTGAAAAACATATAAGCAGAATTACTATGTACACCTAAATGTTATTTTTACTGAAATCAATGCAATGGTACGCAAAAGTTTCCGTGTAAACGCATGACAGTGTTGGAATTTTTATGCTTTTGCACACGTCCCGTAATAGTTTATAAAAATCGTTTGGAAGCGATTCAGAGTTGTTTTATTCCAAAAAGAAGTCCAGTTAGCTGTATTCCAGTTAACTTTTGCCTTTGAGATATTACCATCAAACCCTGTATATCTTTGTTAATAAATGAAGATTCCAAACATGTTTGAATGGATGGATCAGCACTTCGAACCACCAGAGAGCTGCGGCTGACGAGAAAACAGAACCACCGAACGAAAGAAACCAAGATAGTCGTAGTGACAGACAGAATGGAGACATAGTTCTTAATAGTAAGAAATGATAAATAGTTTGAGAAAATAAATAAAAAAAAAAAGTATTACACTTACGATTGCTCATTAAACATCGCAGAGGCCATACATGAATGTAATATAACAGCACACTCGCGCTTCATCCTGGGTAACGCTATATTTGTTACTTATTTGTCTTTCTAGTAGTAAAATACCTTAGGTTAAAATGCATATAATTGGTAAACAACTCATTAAAATTAATTCAACTTCAAAGAAAATTCACAAAGTGTTACTAATATCGAATTTTTACACGAATATGAAACGTGTTTGCTATTTGCAACGAAGAGACTCGACAGCGACTGCGACAGCTTGTATAAAAGGGCATCGCATCTATATTTAGGCTGCTTAATGTGGGATTTATAGAGTTTTCTCTCATAAGACACGAAAATGCCAGGTAGCCCTTAACATTTCTTCGGGAAGGCACTTCCCACGTCGGTGGGCTGTAAGAGAAAAAACATTGTATTTTGAATTGTAGGGGGAACCTACCTTCCACATGACCTTGATGGACTGCGCCCCCGTCGAGTGCACTGCACCCCTCCCTCGGAGACCCGGAAGGGGCTGCAAAAAGAAAAACAAATAATTAAAACAAAAAAACACTTAATTTAAGCAAATTGAAAGAAAAATACCCATTGGTGTTCAAAGAATGAAATTTTAATGCGATTGATTTAATCCTTGAAAAAAGAATCCCCATCCATATATATACACTACTGGCCATTAAAATTGCTACACCTGGAAGAAATGCAGGTAACAAAATGATATTTATTGGATAAATATATTATATTGGAAATAACAAGTGATACAATTTTCCAAGAAATTTGGGTGCATAGATGCTTAGAAATCAGTACCCAAAACAACCACCCTCTGGCATACATCTGAAAAAATGACGTCTCCCTCCATTCATGCGCTCAGGTTCGTTGTTGATCACACCATTGAAGATGCCCCTGTCTCTGATGCAGCGCAAAGGGTAGCCGCAGTCATGGTCTCCGAACTGAGAGTCCATGCTGCTGCAAACGTCGTCGAACTGTTCGTGCAGATACTTGTCTTACAAACGACCCCAATTCTTGACTCAGGGCTCGTGACGTGGCTGCACGATCCATTAAGGCCATGCGGTTAATATATCTGTCTTCTCGGCTGCTAGTGATAGGGGGCCGTTGAGATCCACCACGGCGTTCCGTATTACCATCCTGAACACATCGATTGGAAATTCTGATGACAGTCATTGATTTCGACCGACGCTAGCAGCAATACTGCGATACGATAAACCGCAATCCCGGTACGCCACAATTCGACCTTTATCAAATTCAGAAACGGGCTGGTACGCATTTCTGCTTCTTACACGATACATCACAACAACATTTCACCAGGTAACGACGTTCAAACACAATTTGTGTATGAGTAACCGGCTGAACAAGGTCCTCGTTTAAGCACATTGTAGATGTCGGAGCCTGATTTGTCTGAATGTGCTGAAAAGCTAATCATTTGCATAGCACAGCACCTTCTTCCTGTCGTTTAAATTTTCACGTCTGTAGCATGTCGCCTTCTTGGTGTAGCAATTCTAATGGCCCAATGTACTTTGAGGACAAGAGGTACAGGTTATTCTATTTTGAGTGATTATCGATATCTTTTATGAGATGTCAGAAATTTTTATTTTTATTTCGATTTAGGAATCCACACATTATTTAAGATTTCGGTGCGGGCATTATAACATGGATTTATTTAATTGATAATTTTTGCTCATTGATAAGTTCATTACATTTTTATTATCCTTACCAGTATTTTTTTGTTGTTCCTGTTTTATAAGCTCATGCCGTTTTTTCTTAAAATTCTGTATGCTGTCGTAGATTTTCATTTCACGTTTTTTGTTACACAAAAACACTTCTTTTTTCCGTTTTTCTTCAAATTTTATTGTACGAAAATCGGCGAAGACGTCGTTGTAGGGTTGCATTTGATTCGGAGATGAGACTCTTAGTATGGCGCCAATTTGGCGAGTATGTCTCTGAAAGTGCGATTTTACCACAAATTTTTTAGTTTGAGGGATTTTTTTTTCACAAGTTAAGAAAGGAAAGGGGTTACCCTCTTCTTCGGTGGTGATGTTGATGACGAGGCTGGGGCGGCTCTGTCCCAGGGCGTTCTCGGAGATCGCCCGCACAAAGTACAGGGTGATGGGCGTCAGGGCGCGCAGGGTGGCGCTGTTCTCCGCGCCCGACACGATCAGCTGCGAGGTCTGGCCGTTCCAGTGGGTGTCTGAAAAGAACAATTTCGTTAGACATCACAATCAAGAAATAACATTGAGTGCATTAAAAATAATAGTCTTCTTCCATAATTGCAATATTTGAAAAAAAAAAAAAAAAAAACTAAAATCAAACAAATTATTGTTAACTATTCTTTAATGTAAATCACGATAGATGGCGCCACCAACAGAAAAATGTAATGAGGTGTGACCGTTACGGGGACTCCTAGGTAAGAACAAGGATGGATATAAGCAACGAAGGTTAGTGATGGCGAGCGATGACTCCCACGTATTTAAATTGTTATTAAATATATGTATATATATTCTATTTTAAACCAACTGATAGTCGTTTTATTTAATGAAAAGAAGTAAAAAAGCCAAACAATAATAAAAAACAAAAAAGCCCAAATACATTTCAAAATTTTAGTATCCATCATTAGATCTATTCACTCTTTATATAATTCCACGCCTACAATCTTTTCAAGAAATACCTACCCTGCTAATTTTATTCATTAGATGCTTGAGTGCAGATAAAGACAAATTAAGCGATGCATTCCGATAACATGGAAAATGAAAAATCCCTTGAATTTAGAGAAGATGAGAAATAGAAACGCAATTCGGTAATATAACCAGCCTAATAGAAGAATTCGAGTAACTTGAGTACATTAAGAAAATTCTTAGTCTTCTCCCATAATTGCAATATTTGTAAAAAAAAAAAGACAATAACAACAACAACAACAACAAAAAAAAACCCCAAATACATTTCAAAATTTTAATATCCATCATTAGATCTATTCACTCTGTATATAATTCCCTGAATACAATGTTTTTCAAAAATATCTATCCTTAGGACATTATAAATACTGCTAATTATATTCAGTAGATGTTTGGGTACAAATAAAAACAAATAAAGCGATGCATTCCGATAACATGGAAAAACGAAAATGCAATCCAAACCTTTCTCGATAGGAGTGCTTACGTAAAACTCAAAGTATACTTTTTTTTTATCAATTTTTCAAATTTTATCAAAAATTATTCATATTTATTTTAATTTTCCTGTTTGTCAAAGTTTTATAACGTAATTTTATAATAGCTTCAAAAAAAAAAAAATCCTGACAACATTAAAAAGTTTTTGCTAGAAAGTGATTGGTTACTTTAAGCAATAGATAGTTCTAGAAAAACAAATTTTATTGATATTGTTTTAAAAATAATAAGTTAAAAAAAAAAAAAAAAATCAGTCTACATTTTTTAATGTCGCAATTAAAGGTATTAATTTTTTTCTTCAAAAATAAAATAATTTTTTAGATTAAGTACTTTATTAATTTTCATGCAGGTGTGATCATCTTCTTATAAGTCTTATAGTCCTTCATTGCTGCCTTAAATGAGATAAAAAAAATTTCATAATGAAGCTAATACATAAAAAAAAAATATAAAACTTGTATTAAAAATGTTTTAAAAAACGATTATACATAGCTTTATTCTCAATTTTATTAAAGGATAGGCACTAAATATTTTTTTCTAAATGAAGGTATTTAAAAACAATTAGGATTGCTAAAAGTAGTTTAATATCAACAGTTTATGAGACAAAAATTAAAAAAAAAAAAAAACTTTCCATCAAAAAACTCCGCCAAAATGTACCTAGAAAAAAAGAGTTAATGCTTTGATTAATAAAAGAGCCTTCTATTTATATGTATAAAAAATCAGGCCATGGAATTTATTAGCAGAATTTCTTTCGCTAATAATCCTTAAAAATCTTTTTTGTTATACGAAATATAATGTAACACAACGTTAAATAATCTTTAGGGTCTTTAAAAGTAGCTCATTTTTTCATTTGCGATGCAGTGTTTTTTCTCCTGAGAAAAAGAGAAATTTTTTTTTTCTGATAACAAGCATCATTTGAGTTACGACGAAAAAAAAAAAAAAAAGGTTGTTCACAAAGTAAACATATTTCATGTTACCTCCATCTAACAGATTTTTTTAAGGTATTCAAGCTACTCTAGATAAAAAATAATAAATCCAGGCTATTTTCATTTATTCTTTTCAAAAATCGAACAGAAAAAAAAACATTTTCAGCTAATTGTGAACATTTTTGGCATTATTCTCCAATCTTCAAAAGCGTAAGAAAAATATTTTTTTTAAAATAATTTATTAATATCATAGTGTTTTGGTGGATTGCGTTCCAACTAAAAGTAAAGCAGAATTTAAGGCTTCTATGTCTATGGTGGTTACTTTAGTCCCACTACACTACACACAACACTGTGCCTAGAGCTGAGTTGCCCCTTTACAGTTTGGGAATGATGTGGGTGAGAAGAAGTCTGATTGGGCTCTATGAAGCTTTTTACGGTTCTATGAGATGGAACATACGGCTTCAAGAGGATTCAATCTGTAAGACGTTAATTGTTGATGAGATCGATGTTGAAAGTCAGCATTTAAGATTTTAAAGTTTTCAATTCATCGAGTGGGTGTTGGATCTCTCAGACTTGAGCTTTACAAAGGTTCAAGTGAAGTAAGTCATACATTTATTCTCAGGTGTCACCCTATGGTTTGGTTTGGCTTGTCGCTCTACGGTCATTTTGTGCACACGAGGGCTAAACAGACCGGGTTTAAAGTGGATTACTATTATTACACCACACCACATCCCCGTTCCTAGAACTGAATGGCCCCTTTACAGTTTGGGAATGATGTGGGTGAGAGGAAGTCCGATTGGGCTCTGTGACGCTCTACGGTCCTATGAGACCGGGACCTACATTTAAAGTGGATTCGAACCCTGACAAACATCCATGGCACCACCAAGATTCGAACCCAAAACATGTGGCACCGAGATCCTGAGCGCTAGCCACTCGGCCATCAGGCCCCAACTTATTCCCACCAGGCCGAGGCCACAAGTATTCTAATGACTGATCTCTACAATATCTTTGCCCCCCCTCCCCCAAGGGAAAGGACAGCTGGAGTTGACCACCTACGAACTTGCAACTCATCCCTCTTGATGGATCCCCATGAAAAAAAGAGGGCGGGGGCATGTATCTTTACGCCTTCAATACACCAGGAATCAATCCAACCACCAATAATCAATGCAAAAGCCTCCTGTACGCTATATAGATCGCCCTTTGTTTAATTATGCAGAACAATACGAAATCAATTTACAAAGTGATTATAATTAATGTCCCGGGGCCTGAATGGTCGAGTGGCTAGCGCTCTGGCGCTCGGTACCACAGGTTTCGGGTTCGAGTCCCGGCGGTGCCATGGTTGGTTGTAGTGGTTCGGAATCCACTTTAAAAAGTAGGTCCCGGTCTAATAGGATCGTAGAGCGTTGCGGGGGACATTGTTACTCCGCGTCCGTGGCTTATCTTCAAGTTACACGCTCCCCTGGGTAATGCAAAGTGAGTACGTCTGTGCAGCACTTGCCTTAAGGCATCTAAGACCAAGTTGTCTGTGTTTGCCAGCTGCATTAGAAAGAAAAAAAATAATGTCCCATTTTCAAAATACTATGGGAAACCCCCCAAAAAAAAAAAAAAAAAATCAGTCCCTCACAATGAGTTCAAATTTGAACTGAAGATACTTGAAGAAAGGGTAAATGGTACGGCATAAAAAAATGTTCTATTGATGTTTTCCCATCCAATTGGGTACGACCTCGCAGTGGTGGACGGGCTTTCCGTTGAATGACTAGGAAGGCCCTTTCTTCCATTTTCTTCCATTTCATTCCAAAAAACTAAAACGAATCAATCTAGCACAGTTGGTTGAATGAGCAACGCAGCCGAATTCACTTTCTTTATGCCGAAATGCTTAGAAATAAAGGCATCTGAGTTTATATTGGTTACTTTATTCCCACCAGGCCGAGGCCACAAGTATTCTAATGACTGATCTCTACAATATCTTTGCCCCCCCCTTCCCCCAAGGGAAAGGACTGCTGGAGTTGACCACCTACGAACTTGCAACTCATCCCTCTTGATGGATCCCCCATGAACAAAGAGGGCGGGGGCATGTATCTTTACGTCAGTACACCAGGAAAGCATCCCAATACCAAAGTACCCTGTACGATATACAGATTGCCTTTGTTAAATTATAGCAGATCAGGGTTAAGAACACAAATGATCTTGCAGACCACTTTGGAAATGCTCCAAGGGTCGTACGTAAAATTATATATCCCCTTATTATATTTAAACCTACTATAGTCATTTCTGTGAAGTGAAACATTGAAGCATAATGAGTCATTATTTTTGTGTTTACTATTATTCTTACATGTGAACATAGATAATATAATAATAATAATAATGATACTAAAGGCACATTGTAAAGAAATATAGAACACTCAAAATAAAATGTAAAAAATATGTAAATATAAACGAAATAAAAAAAAGGAAATCATTCAAAAAAATATTTATTTGACTAGTGTGATAGTTGTTTCTCTTAACCCTTTCACTTAACTTTTTGCGAATCGATCTCCATTTATGTATTTACACATCGTAACGGGTGTTGCGTCCGTTATGTTCGAGCGTGTTTTGTGTTGGGTCAGTTTCATTTTCGAAAAAAATCGGAGTTGATTCAAATAACAATTAATCGACCGATCTCCATAATCCCTCATTGAAAGAACAGTTGGGTTCGATCAATGGGTTCGGGACTCATACCCCATGAACAAGAGGGGGCGACATGCATCTTTAAGCTTTCAATATACTATGAATCACTCTACCCGTTAATAATCAATACAGAAAAGCATCTTGAACGGTATACAGATCGCCCTGTGTTTATTTAAAAAGAACAATACAAAAATTAATTCACAGGGTGGTTTTAAGAAGCAGCAGAATCATTAAACTATAATCTGCGAACTCATGATACGTGCGCATCTTGGAACATCTAATATAACAGGTTCTATGGTTCACTTTAAGTGACCTCAGTGACCCACCCTAGATACGCTTAGTTGATTGTTGACAACAGAGCAAACCAGTTGAAGTTGTTGTTGCTCAGTTGAAGTTGTTAGAGCCTTTGGTTCAACTTACACTTGCGATTTTTTTTTCTAAAATGGAATTGATCCAACACAAAACACGCTCAAACAGAACTGACGCTCACTTGCAACACCCATTACAAAGTGCAAATACGATTTGCAAAAGCTAAATGAAAGAGTGGAGAAACAACTATCACACTAGTCAAATAAATATTTTTGAATGATTGCAATTTTTTTTATTTCATTTATATTTATATATTTTTTATATTTCTTTACAATGTGCCTTTAGTATCATTATTTTTATAGTATCTATGTTCGCATGTAAGAATAATAGTAAACACAATAATAATAATAATAACTCGTTCTGTTTGCAATTTTTCACTGCCAAAAAAATGTCCATAGTGGGTCTCAATCTAGTAGGGGAACATAATTTTATGTGCGACTCGCAGAGTTATGATGCATTTCAAAGTGGCCCGCAAGATCATTTGGGTTGGTCACCCCTTATCAAGAGGGATGAGTTATAAGTTCCTAGGTGGCCGAATACAGCTGTCCTTTCCCGGGGGGGGGAGGTATTGTGAATACCAGTCATTAGAATATTTATGGCCTCGGCTTGGTGGGAATAAAGTAACCAACATAGACACAGAGGCCTTTACTTCTTCGTCATTTTCAGTTGGAACGCTCAATCCCCCAAAACAATGCAACGATATTATTTGAGATAGCCTATATCATATTCTTTTAATATACTTCTCACTATTATTTAGCAGCATAGTACAACAGGCATTAAACTTTAATTCGTCCACTTTATTTTGTTACATACTTTACCATGTGACCTACTAAAACAGCAATCAAAATATTTTTTCGGTTGTAGTTCATGTGCCTCTTGACAACTTTATTGTGTTCAATAAAATGAGCAATGAAAACCTAAGCTTAAACAAGTAATGCGTAAAAAAAAAGTCAATTTCAATTTTTTTTCACTCTATTGCAGAAAGTAATTTATAAATAATTTTCATTCATTTTTTTAGGTTTATCTGGCGCCATCTATTGGTAGATATATGCAACTTAAATCTAAAAAAAACTAAAATAAATTCATTAAATTGAATGAATGAATTAATCTTTGAAAAACTGTATTAACATCCAGTGTCACCCACAACAAGTTTTAAAACAATGTATTTGAACTCAAGTGGATGAATAAACAGTATTTTATGAACGATTGAAAATTTGAACTAGACGTATATAGGGAGAGAGGGAACTAATACAGTAGAACCTCTGTAAGTTGAACTTCAAGGAAGACGCCAAATCATTCGAGTTATAGGGTTTTCGACTTTCAGTTATTTTCAGTTCCTTTCGGAGGATTTCGACTTACGCGGATTTTTGTAAAGACGTATTCGACTTGTAGAGGTTTAGATTCTTTCTGACATATTTTGAGTTATAGAGGTAAAATAAATAAAAATCAAGTTACAGAGGTAGAAAACTCTATAACTCTAATTATTTGGCGTCGCCCTTGAAGTTCGACTTACAGAGGTTCTACTGTATATTATATTATATATATATTATTTTTTTAGAAAGAAAAAGGATTTTGTCATTCAGGCACATATTATTTGCCCTTTTTTTTTTTTTTAAAAATCAGTGTGTTTAAAATAAACGTATTTAATATTAAATCCGTGCCATAAGTCAGACCGTGTGCTACACAAAAGGATACAAAAATATCTAAATTTATTATATACATATATATATATATATATATATATATATACGATAGAACTTCTGTGAGTCGAACTTCAAGGGAGACGCCAAATAATTCGACTTGTAGAGGTCTAGATCCTTTTTAACTTAGTTAGAGACGTAAAATAAATAAAAATTAAGTTACAGAGGTAATAAACATGTTTATTTGCAACTTAAAAGTTATATTATGCACTACAATAAAAAAATCTAAATAATTCCGAAAAAAACCTTTTAAAATTAAAAATATTATGTATTAAAAAAAGTTTGTTTTGATTCTTTTTTGCTTTAGACAATTCGATCGTTTTCTATCTATAGCATTATCTAAGCTATAAAGAGCAGAAAATTCTTTTTCTTCCAAGTTGCTATTTCATAGAACTGGTTATTCTATTTACTATATATGCATACATTGTTTTCTAAGAAACAATGAAGTGCATTGTAGGCAAACTCTTAAAGTCGGTAACTTATTTTCTTCGAGCTATAGAGGTAATTAGTTTCAAATGATCGAGTTGTAAAGGTTGTAAAATCAAATATTGCTAATGTTCGAGATACAGGGGTCCAATTTTTTTTTTTTTTCGAGTTACGGAGGGAAAATATATACCAAAAGGGCTTGTGGGGTTTGACTCATTATTTCGACATAAAGAGGATTGAAATTTCGAGTCATGGAGGTTTTGGGGCTTGAAGGGAAGGGAACAAAAAATTTTTCGAGTTGTGGAGGTTTTCTACTGTATTTTTTTTTTTTTAATTTTTCTTACGCTTTTGAAGATTGGCTCTTATCTTAATAATGCCAAAAATATTCACAATTAGTTGAAAATGTTTTTTTTTCTTCTGTTCGATTTTGAAAAGAATAAATGAAAATAGCCTTGATTTATTATTTTTATCTAGAGTAACTTGAATACCTTAAAAAAAATCTTTTGAGGAAAGCAATATGAAATATGTTTACTTTGTGAACAACCTTTTTTTTTCGTCGTAACTAAAATGATGCTTGTTATTAAAAGTTTTTTTTTTTTTTTCCTTTTCCTTAAAAAAAAAATCACTGCATCGCAAATGAAAAATGAGATACTTTTAAAGACCCTAGAAGATTATTTAGCGTAGTGTTACATTATATTTCGAAAAAGGAAAAAAAGTTATTTAAGGATTATTAGCGAAAGAAATTCTACTAATAAATTCCATGGCAGATTTTCTTATACACATAAATAGAAGGTTCTTTTATTAATCGAAGCATTAGCTCTTTTTTTTTTCTAGTTAGATTTGGCAAAGTTTTTATTTTTTTATTTTTGTCTCATCAACTGTTTATATTAAAATACTTTTAGCCATCCTAATTGTTTTTTAAATACCTTCATTTAGAAAAAAAAAAAACATTTGCTGCCTATCATTTAATAAGATTGAGAATAAGGCTATGTATAATCGTTTTTAAAACATTTTTTTAATACAGGTTTTATATATTTTTTTTTATGTATTAAATTCGTTATGAAATTTTTTTCATCTCATATCAGGCAGAAATGAACGACTATAAGACTTATAAGAAGATGATAACACCGGCATGAAAATTAATAAAGGACTTAATACCTTAATTGCAACATTAAAAAAATGTAGACGGATTTACAACTTATTATTTTTAAAACAATATCAACAAGATTTGTTTTTCTAGAACTATCTACTGCTTAAGGTAACCAATCAACTTCGAAGTAAAAATGTTTCTGAGGAAATTTTATTTTGGAAGATATTATAAAAATATTTATTAAAATTACGTTAAATTACGTTTTATTTATAGTCCACTAGTAAATTGATTTTATGTTGTTCTGCACAATTGAGAAAAGACAATATGTATATCCTGAAGATGCTTTTTTTTTTTATTGATTATTGGTGGCTGGATTGATACCTGGTGTTTCGAAGGCGTAAAGTTACATGTCGCGCCCTCCATGTCCATGGGGGATCCATCAAGAAGGAATAAGTTGCAAGTTTCTAGGTGGGCGAACCCAACTGTCCTTTCCCTAGAGGGGGTCAATGATATTGTGAAAATCTGTCATTAGAGTACTTTTGGCCTCAGCCTGGAGGAAATAAGTTGGGGCCTGAGGGCCGAGTGGCTAGTGCTTTGGCTATCGATGCCACAGGTATCGGGTTCGAATCCCGGTGGTGCCATGGATGTTTGTAGTGGTTCGGAATCCAGTTTAAGTCATGGGTCTCGGCTTCATGTGAGCGTAGAGCGTTAGAGTCCAATCAGACTTCTTCTCATCCACATGATTCCCAAACTGCATAGGGATAACTCAGCTCTAGGCACAATGATGTAGTGTAGTGTAGTGGGAATAAAGTAACCAGCATAGACACAGAAGCCTTAATTCTAGGACGGTTTCAGTTGGAACGCGCAATCCAACAAAACATTGCGATATTAATTTTTTTTGTTCTAACGCAGCTGGCAAACACTTAGACGTCTTGTCTTTGATGCCTTAAGGAAAGCGCTGCACCGACGTTAGGCTAACTCTAGCCAGGAGGGGCGTGTAGCTGGAAGATAAGCTACGGACGCGGAGTAGCAATACCCCCGCAATGCTCCTATTAGACCGGGACCGGTTTAAAGTGGATTCGAATCACTACAGACATCCACGGCTCCGCCGAGACTCAACTCGAAACTTGTGGTACCGAGCGCCAGAGCGCTAGCCAGTCGGGCATTCAGGCCCTTACGATATTAATAATTTATTATTATTTTTTTTTTAAATTCTTCTTACGCTTTTGAAGATTGGCTCTTATCTTAATAATGCCAAAAATGTTCACAATTAGCTGAAAATATTTTTTTTTTTTTTTTCTGTTCGGGTTTGAAAAGAATAAAGGAAAATAGCCTGGATTTTTTTTTTTATCTAGAGTAACTTGAATACCTTAAAAAAATCTTTTTGATGAAGGCAATATGAAATATGTTTACTTTGTCAACAACGTTTTTTCGTCGTGACTAAAATGATGCTTATTAATAAAAAAGAAGTTTCTTTTTCTCTTTTCTTAAAAAAAAATCACAGCATCGCAAATGAAAAAATGAGCTACTTTTAAAGACCCTAAAAGATTATTTAACGTAGTGTTACATTATATTTCGGAAAATAAAAAAAAAAAAGATTTTTAAGGATTATCAGCAAAAAGAAATTCTGCTAATAAATTCCATGGCAGATTTTTTTATACACATAAATAGAAGGCTGTTTTATTAATCGAGGCATTAGCTATTTTTTTTTCTAGTCAGATTTGTCGGAATTTTTTTGATGGAAAGTTTTATTTTTGTCTCATCAAACTGTTGATATTGAACTACTTTTAGCCATCCTAATTGTTTTTAAATACCTTTATTTATAAAAAAATTCATTTACTGCCTATCATTTAATAAGATTGAGAATAAAGCTATGTATAATCGTTTTTTAAAACATTTTTTTAATACAGGTTTTATATATATTTTTATGTATTAGTTCCATTATGATATTTTTCATTGTATATGAGGCAGAAATGAACGACAATGGGACTTATAAGAAGATGATAACACCTGTATGAAAATTAATAAAGGACTTCATCTAAAATTATTTTTTTTTTTTGAAAAAAATAATACTTTAATTGGGTCATTAAAAAACGGTAGACAGATTTAAAACTTTTTATTTTCAAAACAATATCAAAAAGATTTGTTTTCTAGAATTATCTATTGCTTAAGTTAAACAATCATATTCGAAGCCAAAAATTTTAAATGTTTCTGAGGAAATTTTATTTTTGGAAACCAT
This sequence comes from Caerostris extrusa, assembly GCA_021605095.1. NCBI lineage: Eukaryota > Metazoa > Arthropoda > Arachnida > Araneae > Araneidae > Caerostris > Caerostris extrusa. Next base: position 44,174 of record BPLR01016385.1, read on the forward strand.
TATAAAAATACGTTACTTTATTAAAATTACGTTAAATTACGTTATAATTATACTCACCTAGTAAATTGATTTTATGTTGTTCTGTACAATTGAGAAAAGACAATATGTATATCGGGAAGATGCTTTTTTTATTGATTATTGGTGGCTGGATTGATACCTGGTGTTTCGAAGGCGTAAAGTTACATGTCGCGCCCTCCATGTTCATGGGGGATCCATCAAGAAGGATAAGTTGCAAGTTTCTAGGTGGGCGAACTCAACTGTTCTTTCCCTAGAGGGGGTCAATGATATTGTGAAAATCTGTCATTAGAGTACTTTTGGCCTCAGCCTGGAGGAAATAAGTTGGGGCCTGATGGCCGAGTGGCTAGTGCTTTGGCTATCGAGGCCACAGGTATCGGGTTCGAATCCCGGTGGTGCCATGGATGTTTGTAGTGGTTCGGAATCCAGTTTAAGTCATAGGTCTCGGCTTCATGTGAGCGTAGAGCGTCAGAGTCCAATCAGACTTCTCATCCACATGATTCCCAAACTGCATAGGGATAACTCAGCTCTAGGCACAATGATGTAGTGTGATGTAGTAGTTTTGTAGTGTAGTGTAGTGGTAGTGGGAATAAAGTAACCAGCATAGGCACAGAAGCCTTAATTCTTGGGCAGTTTCAGTTGGAACGCGCAATCCAACAAAACATTGCGATATTAATTTTTTTGTTCTAACGCAGCTGGCAAACACTTAGACAGTTGTCTTTGATGCCTTAAGGAAAGCGCTGCACCGACGTTAGGCTAACTCTAGCCAGGAGGGGCGTGTAGCTGGAAGATAAGCTACGGACGCAGAGTTGCAATACCCCCGCAATGCTCATATTAGACTGGGACCTACTATTTAAAGTGGATTCCGAATCACTACAGTCATCCACGGCTCCGCCGGGACTCCAACCCGAAACCTGTGGTACCGAGCGCCATACACTCGGGCATTCAGGCCCTTACGATATTAATAATTTATTATTGTTATTTTTTTTAAATTTTTCTTACGCTTTTGAAGATTGGCCCTTATTTTAATAACGCGAAAAATGTTCAGAATTAGCTGAAAATACTAATTTTTTTTTCTGTTCAGTTTTTGAAAAGAATAAATGAAAATACCCTTTTTTTTTTTTTTATCTAGAGTAACTTGAATACATTTAAAAATCTGCTAGATGAAGGCAATATGAAATATGTTTACTTTGTGGACAACCTTTTTTTTTTCGTCGTTACGAAAATGATGCTTGTTATTAAAAAAGTTTTTTTTCCTTTTCCTTAAAAAAATCACTGTATCGCAAATGAAAAAATGAGATACTTTTAAAGACCCTAAAAGATTATTTAGCGTTGTGTTACATTATATTTCAGAAAACAAGAAAAAAAAAAATTTTTTTTTTAGGATTATTAGCGAAAGAAATTCTGCTAATAAATTCCACGGCAGATTTTTATACACATAAATAGAAGTCTCTTTTTATTAATCGAGGCATTAGCTATTTTTTCTAGTCAGATTTGCCGGATTTTTTTGATGGAAAGTTTTATTTTTATTTTTTGTCTCATCAAACTGTTGATATTAAACTACTTTTAGCCATCTTAATTGTCCTTTAAATACCTTTATTTATAAAAAAAACACTTTCTGCCCATCATTTAATGAGATTTAGAATAAAGCTATGTATAATCGTTTTTTAAAACATTTTTTTAGCACAGGTTTTATATGTATTAGCTTCATTATGAATTTTTTTCATCTCATATAAGGCATAAATGAAGGACTATAAGACTTATAAGAAGATGATAACACCTGCATGAAAATTAATAAAGGACTTAATCTAAAATTATTTTATTTTTTTGAAAAAAAATTTATACTTTAATTGTAACACTAAAAAATGTACACGGATTTACAGCTTTTTTTTTTTTTAAAACAATATCAACAAGATTTGTTTTTCTAGAACTATCTATTGGTTAAGATAAACAGTTACCTACGAAGCCAAAAATTTTAAAGGTTTCTCAGGATTTTTTTTTTTTTTTTTTTTTTTGAGGCTATTATAAAATTACGGTATTAAACTTTGACAAACGGAAGAATTAATATATAGGTAATTATAGGTAATTAATTAATTATATTAATTAAACAATAATTAAAGTAACAGATTACAGTAATTAAAGTCCCACTTTTAAAACGCTATAAAAAAACCCACTCTTCACAATGAGTTCAAATTTGAACTGAAGATACTTGAAGAAGGCAGAAACGGTACGGCATGAAAAAAAGTGTTTCAAAGTGTATTAATAGATGGTACTGTAAGGGGCCTAAAGAAAGTGAATTCGGCTGCCAGTGATATTTTGAATCGAAATTACCATGTTTGTCGAAGTATTTGGCTTGAGTTATACACTAAACCAACTGTAGTGTTTCGTGTACTTGATTGTTTCGGTTTGTTTAAGGAAAAAATGACTTCCAAGTCATTCAACAGTTGTGACTCTGTGAGTGGAAAGCCCATCCACCACGGCAAGATCATACCCAAATTGGATGGGAACAATGAGTGGAACTCTTTCTTTGAATGACATACCGTTTTCCCCTTCTTCAAGTATCTTCAGTTCAAATTTGAACTCATTGTGAAGAGTGGTTCTTTTTTACAATATTTTGAAAGCGTAACTTTAATTATAATCACCCTGTGCAATCAATTCACCCCCTCATCAATTATAATCACCATAAAACTATTGAAAATGATAAAATATTGTGATGTGCTGAACGATGATGTGTTGAATGATATTCTGAGTTTTCTGTTAAAAGGTTCTTGCCTTACTGCGTAAAGAGAAAATATCACTGAAAAATATCGCGAACAAAGATATTGCACAGTGGGCAAAAATGCACAAAAGGTATCTACAAAATGTTCAAGAAGGATACTTACCCGATACTGTTTGATACTGCACGATACTGCCTGTTATGTGACTGTTACCGTTGTGGGCGACTTCCCAAAACAAGCTGACGGACCGGCTGGTCGTATTCAGAACGGTCAGGTTGGACGGCGGGTCTGGCAGACCTGAAACAAGTCAATGGAAGTAAATTTTCCCCATCCTCTGACAGGCAAATAATACAAGATATACAGTGGCACACAAAAATCAGGTTTTGTGTCCCGTTGTATATCTTGTGTATATAAAAGGGATAAATATGAAATTTCAAGAAGAAGGAATGGATCAACGCACTACGAGTACTCAGCCATTGTATATGCAAATGTGCTACAAGACACTTCAAGCAAAAACTAAATTCTCCTGAAAATTCCTGAAGACTAACGTCATTCCTGAATCATTTCAAGAGTTAGGGGCCCAAAGTACCATTTCCTGCCAACATTTGGCATGGTGTTTTTTATTTGCTTGGCCCTCATTTTGGAATAACTTCCCAGACCCCTAACCAGAACAACATCATGTTCACAAATGATAATTCATTTGCATTAAAAACGCAAGAAATCCACGACTTGAAGAAGTTAGATCTGCAGGATGGAGTGATTTGTTTTTCTGATAAGGAAAGAGACACTGAAAATAATTCTGGGAACCACTTACTTAAATCAACTCACTCTTCATTCTAATACTACACTCCATAACAAACAGTTAATAACATAAATTAAAAAACCGCCACAGAAATCAACCGGGCAGTCATTCGATCCGCATTCCAGAGTGGAAAACTTATATAAACCCTGAATAACGACATCCCCCTAGAACAAAAGCGGCCCGCAATCGCATCATTTGATCCACCACTATTTCAATTAATTGAAAAGTGAACTAGAATTATTTCAAATTTTTAGGAACTCGAAAACGGAAAACTCGCGATCAAGATGAGCATTTGGCGACGACTGACATCCGTTAATTAAATATTTGTCACAGACACAGATCCATTTCTCGAATCATCGGAAGTACGTTTTAATTAAATGATGCCACTGAGGGCAGCCGAGTGGGATTCAGCCAAGACAAATGGCCACAATGTCATTATTTTCTTTAGTCTGTTTTGAAATTTGGACTGCCCAATTAAATCTGATTCGTGGGTACTAAGGTGGATGTTGCATTTATTTTGGTCGTTTTCGGTGAATTTATTAAATTCGCGTGGTTAGTGTAAGATTTTTTAAATGAAATGCAGATCTACCTCTCCGTGGTGCACCTGGTAACACTTTTTAGTGGCAAAAGATCTGCAACTTGGCATTATTGTTAGATGAATGAACTCTGTTTCAGCATGTTTTGTTGTATTTGTTGTATTATTTTGTTGTTGTTGTATGTTTGTTTATTTCTTAATTGTTCTTTTTTTGCTGTAACTGTTCATAATCTGCCATCGGAAATAAAAAATGTTGGAAATGTGAACTAGTTATGTCCAGTAAGCCAATTGTAATCCAGTATGTTTTAAATGTAAGTTAAAGCTATATGCAACCATTGTTTTAAAATCCCGATTACAGTAAAAAAAAAAAACGAATATTTTTATTGTTTTGCTTATTGTCTGGCCATCAGTACGTCGGGCTCGAGTCCCGGCGGTGCCATGGTTGTTTGTAGTGGCTCGAAATCCACTTTATACCGTATTTTTCGGTCTCATAGGATCGTAAAGCGTTGTGGAGTAGTGTGACTCTCGTCCGTAGCCTATCTTCAAGCCACACTTGCCCCCTGGACAGTGCTAAACGAGTAATAGGTGCGTACAGCTCTTGCTTATAGCATAATGACTTTCCGCCTCTGTAATGCCAGATGCATTAGAACAACCTATAAGATCTGTCTCTAAGTATAGTATAACAGAAAATAGTTAGAAACTACAACATCGAACGTAAATGGTTCGTATTATAAACCTGGAGTACGCATTGAAGCGTCCTAGAAGCCTAGAATACCAAACTTGAGTGTCGCATTGTAAACCTAGAAAACTAGAAAACTAAACCTAGAAGACTGAGTACCGCAGTACAACAGTTCCGCGTGCATCATTCTGTCCACCGTTATTTATTGAATTGAAAAGTGTACCAGATTTATTATTGAAATTTTAGGAGCCCAAAAGGGGGAAAACTCTCGACCAAGATGAGCATTTGGCGACGACTGTCATCCACTAATTAAATATTCGTCGCCACACAGATCCATGTCTCGAATAATCAGAAGTACGTTTTAATTAAATGATGCCACTGAAGGGCAGCCGAGTAGGATTCAGCCAAATGGCCACAATGTGATTATTTGCTTTAAGTCCCGTTTCGGAATTTGAACTACTCAATTAAATCTGATTCGTGGGTACAGTGGATGTTACATTGTATTTTGCCTGTTTTCTATACATTTGTTAAATTTGAGATGTTAGTGTAAGATTTCGTGTAGATGTTGTGCAAATGTGTTAAAATCCCAATTATCGTAAAAAAAAAAAAAAAAAAAAAAAAAAAAGGATATTATTTTAGAGACTAGGGCATGATGGCCGAGTGGTTAGCGCTCTGGCGCTCGATACCACAGTTCTCAGGTTCGAATAACTGCGGTGCCCCGGATGTTTGTTGCGGTTCGAAACCACTTTTTAAGACTCCCGGTCTAACACGATCGTACAGCGTTGCAGAATTAATGTGAGTCGCGTCCGTAGCTCATCTTCTAGCTACAGGCACCTCCTGGTTAGCGCTAAGTGAGTAACAGCATTGCAGCCGTTGCTTATGGCATAATGACTAACTGCCTTTGTATTGCCAGCTGCATTAGGAACAACATATACGATCTCTCTCTAAGTATAGTGTAATTGAAAATAGCTAGAAACAACACTATCGAACGTAAATGGTCGCATTATAAACCTGAAGTATGCATTGAAGCGGCCTAGCAGCCTAGAATGCCAAACCTGGAGCATGTATTGAAACGGCCTAGAGGACTAGAATTCCAAACCTGGAGTATGTATGATTCGTGGGTACAGTGGATGATCTGCATTTATTTTTGCCTGTTTTCTATGAATTTGTTAAATTCGCGTGTTTAGTGTAAGATTTCTTGCATATGTTTGAAATGTAAGCTAAGTGTAACGACTATGGTAAAATCCTGATTACGTAATAAATAAAGATTTTTATATTGTTTCATTTTAAAGACCAGACTTTTAGGTTTCGAAAACAACTTTTGAGGTTGTCTTTAGAGTGATTTCTCATCAGGATTAATCCAAACACTGTATTCACGCATTCAGGACTTTCAATTGAATTTCTGAAAAATTGTAGTTTTTTTGTTACACTAATCTGTCGTAACTAATAGAATGATTTTAAAAGCAAATAACATTTTAACTCTGTGCTTTGGATGCTGCTGTGCTTTCAATGAACTACAACAACCCCACACCACACCACATCACTGTGCCTAGAGCTGAATTGGCCCTTCACAGTTTGGGAATGATGTGGCCGAGAATAAGTCAGTTTGGGCTCCGTGACGCTCTACGATCACATGAGACTGGGACCTACGGTTTAAAGTGAATTCTAAACAACACACATCCATGGCACCTCCGGGACTTGTGCCCGAAACCTATGATACCGAGAGTCAGAGCGCCAACTCCCTGGATTCTATGTAAAACCTTAACTGAATAACGACATTCAACCTTAGGACACAACCTGTCCTGAATCGCCTAATTGTGTCCGCCGCTGTTTTAATTCATTGAAAAATGTCCCAGAATTATTACTGAAATTTTTAGGAGACCGAAAACGGAAAACTGGCGACCCAGATGAGCATTTGGCGACGACTGTCGTCCACTCATTAAATATTCGTCACGAGACACAGATCCATGTCTCGAATCATCAGAAGTGTGCTTTAATTTAATGACGCCACTGAGGGCAGCCGAGTTAGGATTCAGTTAAGTTGGTCTGAGGAGATGGTAAGAGCGAGACGTACTCGTGCATCATGAGACGCGAGAGAGTTCTCTCAATGGCGATTGGCCACAATGTCATTATTTGCTTTAAGTCCGACTTGAAATTTCGACTATTACCCAAGGGACTAGCGCTGTGTGCTTTTGGTATCCTAGGCTTCAGGTTCGAATCCTGACGTTGACACGGATTTGTGAGGTGTTCGGAATCAACTTTAAACTGTAGGTCCCAGTCTGTTTAGCTGTCGTGTTCACTAGATGGCGTAGAACGACAAACCAAACTATCAAATGGGAGTTGATGGCCGAGTGGCTCGCGCTCTGGCGCTTGGTTCCACAGGTTTCGGGTTCGAGCATCGGCGATGCTACTTTAAGCCTAAGGATCCTGTTTAATAGGATCGTAAAGCGCTGTGAGTGAATACTGTTACTCGTGTCCGTAGCCTATCTTCAATCTGCAACTTCCCCCTAATTAGTGCTGAAGGAGTAACAGCGGTGTGCAGCCCTTTCTTACGACGTAAAGGCTGAGTGTCTCTGTATTGCCAGCTGCATTGGAACATATACTATCGATGTCTAAATATGGTATAACTGAAAATAGTTAGAAATTACAGCTTCTACAGAAGTCTACAATACCAAATATGAATGGTGCCACAAGTTTCGGGTTCGAATCCCGGCGGTGCCATGGGTGTTTGTAGTGGTTCGGAATCCACTTTAAACTGTAGGTCCCGGTCTGTTTAGCCTAAAGTGTGCATAAGATGATCGTAGAGCGACAAACAAACAGAATACCAAATATGAAAAGCCGTATTGTAAACCTAGAAAACTAGAACAACAAACCTAGAATACCGCAGTACAACAGTACATTCTAATTAATTGAAAAGTGTACTAGAATTTATTTTTAGCAGCCCAAAAGGGGAAAACTCTGGACCAGGATGAGCATTTCGCTACGACTGTCATCCGCTAATTAAATATTTGTCACCAGACACAGATCCATGTCTCGAATCATCAGAAGTGTGCTTTAATTAAATGACGCCACTGAGGGCAGTGAATTGGGATTCGTCCGAGTATGTTTGAGGAGTTTGTAGAGCGAGACGTACTCGTGCATCATGACGACGCGAGACAATTCTCTCAATCACGAATTGGCCACAATGTCATTATTTGCTTTTAGTACGTTTTGGAATTTGGACTGCCTCATTAAATCTGATTCGTGGGTACAGTGGATGATGTGCATTTACTTTTGCCTGTTTTCCTATGAATTTGTTAAATTCGCGTGGTGAATATAAGATTTCGTGTACATGGTTAGATTCGTGGAACATGGTGGACACAAGATTTCTTAAGCAGGTTTGAAATGTAAGCCAGTTATGTCCAGTAAGCCAAATGTAAGCCAGAATGTTTTAAATATAAGTTAAAGCTGAATGCAACAACTGTGTTAAAATCCCGATTATCAAGGGAAAAAATGTAATTTTTGTATTGCTTTATTTTAGAGACCAGGGCTGATGGCCAAGTGACTAGCACACTGGCGCTCGGTACCACAAATTTCGGGTTCGAAGGGTTCAGCCGCTTGTAATGGTTCGGAATCCACTTTAAACTGTAGGTCTCGGCCTAATAGAATCGTAGAGTGCTGTGTGGGTAGTGTTAGTCGTTAGTAGAGTCCGCAGCATATCTTGAAGCTTACACCTTTCCCCACCGTAATACTAAATGAGTAACAGCGGTAACAGCCCTTTGTTTATGACATAATGACTAACTGCCTCTATATTGCCAGCTGCATTATAACAATATAAACGGTCTCTCTAAGTATAGTATAACTGATAATAGCTAGAAACAACCAGCTACAACATCGAATGTAAATGGTCGCATTATTAACCTGGAGTATGCATTGAAGCGGCCTAGAAGCCTAGAATACCAAACCCGGAGTATGCATTGAAACGGCCTAGAAGCCTAGAATACCAAACCCGGGTAGATTGAAACGGCCTAGAAGCCTAGAATACCAAACCCGGAGTATGCATTGAAGCGGCCTAGAATACCAAACCCGGAGTATGCATTGAAGCGGCCTAGAATACCAAACTCGGAGTATGCATTGAAGCGGCCTAGAAGCCTAGAATACCATACCTGGAGGGTCGCATTGTAAACCTAGAAAACTAGACCACCAAACCTAGGAAACTCTGCGTGCCGCAGTACAACAGTCCATAATTTTGTCCACCGCTATTTTAATGAATTGAAAAAAAGTGTACTAGAATTATTATTGAAATTTTTATGGACTCAAAATGTAGAAAACTGGCGATCCAGTTGAGCATTTGGCGACGACTGTCATGTCCCAATTAAATATTTGTCACCGACACAGATCCATATCTGGAATCATCAGAAGTGTGCTTTAATTAAACGAGGCCACTGAAGGGCAGCCGAGTTAGGATTGAGCCAAGTCCGTCTGAGGAGTTGGAGACCGAGACGTGCTCGTGTATCATAGCGACGCGAGAGAGTTCTCTTGATGACAAATTGGGGACAATGCCATTATTTGCTTTGGTCCGTTTTGGAAGTTTGGTCTGTCTAATTCAATCTGATTCATGCGTACAGTGGATGATGCATTTTACTTTTGCCGTTTTCCAAGGAATTCGTGAAAGTTTGAAATGTCTGCTAAATGCAACCACTGTATAAAAATCCCAATTATAATAAAAAATGAATTTATTGATTGTTTTACTTTAGAGACCACGCCTGATGGCCGAATGGCTAGCTCTCTGGCGCTAGGTACCGCAAATTTCAGGTTCGAATGGTTCGGCCGTTTGTAGTGGTTCGGAATCCATTTTCAACCGTAGGTCCCGGTATAATAGTATCGTAGAGTGCTGATGGAATAGTGTTTCTCGCGTCCGTAGCCTATCTTCAAGCTACACCTTCCAATAATGTTCAATGAGTAACAGCGGTGCAGAAAGCCCTTGATGATGGCATAAAGACGAATTGCCTCTGTATTGCCAGCTGCATTAGAACAACATATACGATCTCTCTGTAAGTATAGTATAACTGAAAATCGCTAGAAACTACAACATCGAAAGTAATTGGTCGCATTATAAACCTGCAGTATGCATAAGCGGTATAAGTATGCATTGAAGCGCCCTAGAACACTAGAATACCAAACTTGGTGGGTCGCATTGTAAACCGAGAAAACGAGAACACTAAACCTAGGAGACTCTGCGTGCCGCAGTACAACAGTCCGCAATCGCATCATTTTGTCGACCGCTATTTTAATCAATTGAAAAGTATAATAGAATTATTATTGAATTTTTTAGGAGCCCTAAAAGGCAACAAATTGAACTTTAGTTTTTTTTTTTTTTTTTTGCTACACTGCCACGCGATAGCTGTTATAACTGATAGAATGACATTTTAACTCTGTATGTCTTGTATCCTGTTATGCTCGCAATGAACTAAAAATTTTTTAAATAAATTCGTCGAGAGAAGAGTTATTAGTAGCATCCCTTTTTTTTTTTTGTTTTATGTTAATGAAAACAGGTACTCTTTATTACCTCTTTGTAACTATCCTTTTTAATATTTCGGAATTTTTGGTACCTTATATCGTAATTGGCAATTAATACTCCAGGGAACATTTTTTTTTTGGAGTCAGTGGTAGATCTGCACGAACTGTAATACCGCGGCATTCAGAACCTTCTAGGTTTGGTGTTCTGGATTTTTAGGTATAGAATGATAATTTGATGTTGTAGTTTCTAGCGATTTTCAGTTATACTATACTTATCTAGTATATATTTATGTGATATCTTTATATGAATGATATAAATAAAATGGTATTTTTGTCACTTATATAATTATGTTCATTTAGATCTTGAAAGATGATTTTTTTTATAAAAAAAAAAAACACTCATTTTAAACAAACTTTCTATAACAGGCATATTTGTCATCCTGATCATGTATGATCTCATTAAGAATCATACATGGAAAAGCACACAAAAATAGAAACAGACAGAAAGCAGATTTTTCATTATCTCCATTGCGTTAACTTGCGGACTTCTAATGGAAAATTACCAAAGCGTACACCAGAAATAATAGAATACAGTAAATAATGTAATAATAATTCATTTTTATTTTGGCTTATATATGGGATTTGATAACTTATAATCTATAGTATAGATGGACAGAAATAAAGAAAGATTGGAGTAGGACGTACCTTGCACGAGGAACTGGATGACCGACTCGTCCATTCCGATGTCGCTGACTACCGTGCACGTGAACTTGCCCGTGTCGTTCCTCGCCGAGTCCACTATCTGCAGCTCGGAGGTGGTCTGGTGCTTCTTGGAGATGTTGCGGATCAGGTACCTGAGAACGAGCCCAAAGAACGAATCAGTTTCTATTTCGCAATAACATCTACAAGAAAACATCGTGTTTGCAAAGGAACATTTGGCCACAGAATAATTCTATTAATGCAAAAGACAATGAAAAGGAATAAAGTGTTCCTTATTGCCGCATTTTATGTTGCGTTTTTAACTTTTTTTTTTAGAACGTTAGGCTGTTAGATTAAACATACAAACTGAAATCTGCTCGGAAAATTTCAACTTATCATTCGAGAACGGATGAATAAACTCGGGAATGTGCCAATGTTTAATAATGCACGAGACATAATTGATTAGAATACTACAAGAAAAGAACAAATTCAAATAGCCACGTGAATATAAGCAATGTTGAATACATTAAGAACTTCATGAAGAATGAATTGTTGAAGAACTCTAAACGAAAATATAAAAGTAAATGTAGTCGTGAATGAAATATCCCAAATTCTGCAAGAAACGTTATCATATTCATTAGCCAAAAGAATGTATCATAGTTTGGAATACTTCATTCTATATTTACGATTAATATTTTGAAATTCTACAAGAAAACGTAATCACATACAATAAAATAATATATCAAAGTTTGCCAAGAAGTTGCCCAAAAGAATATATAAAAGTTTGAACATTCTAGGCATAAATAAAAGAATGAAGTATTCCAAATACAATAAGAAGCACTATACAGATCCATAATCATGAAAAAATTCCAAAAGTGATAAATGTGAAACTTCAAGAAGAAGAAGAAATTGATCAACGCACTACGAGTACTTGTAGCCATTGGATATATAAATGTTTATAATCCCAAGCCAAAACGTGAAAAGCGCTTCAAAACCATACTACAAAACACTTCAAGAAAAAGCCAAATTCACCAGAAAATTTCCTGAAGAATAACGTTATTCATGAAGCATTTCAAGAGTTAAAGGGCCCAAAGTACCATTTACCGCCAACATTTGCAATGTAGTTTTATTTGCTTGATTCATCATTTTCGGATAACATTACGGACCCCTAACCAGGGCAACATCATGTTCACACATGGCAATAAAATGTTTTCATAAGTTTTAAAATATTTTAATTTACACTAACTATTTATTGAGTTAATTACATTTCCAATTAAAGATAGCTTTAATACTTTTACAACTACATGAAAAACCTCCTTGCTTCTTTCACTAAGAGAGTATTAGAGAAATCAACAACAGTAAAAAATATCTGCACATAATTCAGTTTCCTCTTACTCTTGAGTTTGATTCTCTTAAGCAGTTCAGAAACCAGACTAATCTAATTGTAAATCTCGAAGAAAATCTAATTGTTTTTCCTAGTCGTGGAGTCATGTAATGCGGCGTTGTTCTACTGCCAAAAGAAATCAAATTAAACAAAGTCTAAAATCTCAAAAAGATGACTTGAGCATAAGAGAAACATACATCTTTGAGTCCGAAGAATTTTGTTTTCCAGTTGACAAATAACAAAATGTCTACTTCACAGTAGTTAGTTATTGTATAACAGTATAAAAATGCAGTACAGTTTAATAACACAAACATAACAGTACAGTAATAAATATACAGTTAACATAACAGTACAAATAACAAACTACTACACAGTAGGGCAAGAATGTCTAAATAGTTAAGCTTCACTGAATAGTCATTGAAATATTAAAGTTGACATAAACAATGAAATATGAGATGAACTGGCAAAAGCGAAACAAGGAATTTAATTTAAATTTATGATTTCATGTACTTTTTTAGAAATTAAATGTTAACGTTTTGTGGAGTAATTTCTTTTAATGTTGTTATGCATTTGAACCAAAATTAAAACAATGCAAAAATTATTCATAAATAATAATTAAAAGTTTAATTTAGACGTAGTTTAGTTAGGTTTCACGAAACTGTAAGAAACAGAAATGCTTTTTAAATTAAACTATAAATTATTCATCAATAATAATTTATAGTTTATTTTGTCGAGCCCCTTCCAAGGAAACACACACACACACACCTATTATATATATTTATTACCAATTCGTCGACATTGAGATTAGTTCAGTTTACATTATTTTTTAACATAAAATAAACTTAAGATTAAAAAAATGAAAAAATTGATAAACACACACACACTGCTATTAAGTAGCTGCATTTTTCGTAATATATAATTATTTTACTAATCTAAAGAATATATTTTTTATAATAAATATGTCTTATAATTTATTTTATCTTCAGTCATTTACGTTAACTGATATTCGAGAACATAATGCAACTTACAATTTAAAAGGCATCATCCCTTCTAATGTCAGAATCAAATGTGACAAACAACTCCCAATCTTCTATTTCATATCATTCTCAGAAAATCACTACAACATCAGCGACTGACAACAACATTTTTTTTTTTTCACAAACTGTTGTACGAAACTCAGTTCACGGTTGCAGCTAATCAGGGACAGAAATCATCTTCTTCCATTATTGATCCTTCAAATGTTGCGAGAAAAAAATAATAAATAAATAAATAAAAGAGTCAATTTACAGGAGATTTCCCGGAAATTGGCTCCCGGATTGAAATATGTGTCACTCGCGTCGTTGAAATGTCCTCAAAAACTAACATTAATTGCTTTTATGGAGTAATGCCTCTTTATAAGTGGGGGAAAAGATTGTAGAGATTCTTGGCGATTATTCGCTGGCGGTGACGAAATTCGGATGGCGATGTGTCGCCAAATGTGCTAACCATATATGGAAGAGATGACATAGTCTAAAAAGACTGTTTAATGCCTCACTGTTAAAGTGATAGGGCATCGTTTATAAAATTTAAAAATACTTACTGTATTGCTGTTGTTCTAATGCAGCCAGCAATACAGAGACAGCCATCTTTATGCCATAAGCAAGGGCTGCACCGACGTTACTCACTTAGCTCTACCCAGGAGGTGCGTGTAGCTTGAAGATATGCTACGGACGCGGAGTAACGCTACCCCGCAACGTTTTTGCGATTCTATGAGATCTGGACCTACTGTTTAAAGACGATTCCGGACCACTACAAACATCCATGGCACCACCGGGACTCGAACCGAAACCTGTAGTACTGAGTACAAGAGCTCTAACCCTTCGGTCATCAATAAATGTAAAATTATTTTGATATTAAATCCTTATATAATTTTAATTTCATGCTTTTGTTTCGTACCTTTGTTCTTTACTAAATATAAATATCAATATTTGACTAGTCAAAAATCAATTAGATTAAATGTATTTTATATGTATACGCCCCTAAATGTATTCAAATGTATACGCACCTAAATGCTATTACGTAACGGTATTTTTCGTAATTTATAATCCCTTAACCAATCTATAGAATATATATCTTATAGTAAATATGCCTTATAGAGTATTTTATATTCAGTCACTTAAGTTAACTGATATTCACAAACAAAATACAACTTACAATTTAATTACCCCATCCATTCTAACGTCATAACCAAATGCAACCAACAATTCCCACTCTTCTATCAGATGAATTCATATCATTCTCAGAAAATCCCTACATCAGCGACTGACAATAACACTGATTTTTTCACAAACTGTTGTACAAAACTTAGTTCACAGTTACAGATAATCAGAGCTAGAAATCATCTTCTATTACTGATCCTTCAAATGTTACGAAAAAAAAAAAATAAATAAATAAAAGTGTCGATTTACCGAAGATTTCCCGGAAATTGGCTCCCGGATTGAAATATGTGTCCCCTGCGTCGTGGAAATGTCATGACAAACTGACATTAATTGCTTTTAGGGAGTAATGCCTCTTTATAAGTGGGGAAAAAATTATTTGCAGACAGTCTTGGCGATTATTTGCTGGCGGTGGAGAGATTTGGATGTGCGATGTGTCGCCAAATGTGCTAACCAGACATGGATAAGATGTCATTGTCAAAAAGGGCTGTCTAATGCTAAAGTAATAGAGCATTGTTTTTGAAATTTCAAAAATATTTATTGTATTACTGTTGTTCTAATGCAGTTGGCAGACTGGTGGCCAAGTGACTAGCGCTCTGGCCTTCGGTATCCCTGGCCTCAGGTTCGAATTCTGGCGGTGCCATGGAATCCACTTTAAAGCGTAGGTCCCGGTCTAACAAGATCGTAGAGCATTGCGGAAGTAGTGTTACTCCGCGTCCGTAGTTTATCTTCAGGCCACTCGCACCCCCTAGGTAGTTCTCAGTGAGTAACGTCGGTGCAGCGCTTCCCTTAAGGATCCCTGCATCCTGTCTAAGTGTTTGCTAGTTGCATTAGAACAAAAAAAATACACAGAAAGTTAATCTTTAAGCCATAAGCAAGGGCTGCGCCAGCTGTTACTAATTGAACACTACCCAGGGGGCACGTGTCGCTTGAAGATAGGCTAACGGCGGAGTAACACTATCCCCACAATTCTCTACAACCCTCTTACATCGGGACCTACGGGTTAATGTGGATTCTGAACCACTACAAACATCCATTACACAATCGGGATTCGAACCCGGTACTGAGCGCCAAAGCGCTAGTCACTCGGCCATCAGGCCCCTAGACTGAAAGTACGAGTTAAATTAGGCTGGAGATTAAAAAAAAAAAAAAAGACGTGTTTTCATCTATCGAAGCTGACAGAATGCCGTTGGCTGATTTACTCCTATTCGCCGCCAACACATTCGAAAAACAGCCAAGGAAAGACAAGAAAATTAAGTACTATATAAAAGATAATTATCAAAATTTACCTGTTTCTGATCGAAAAGTGTTGGTTCGGAACAATAAATCTTGATTCGAAATTTATTTTTATTTTCAGCCTTTTATCTAAGATAGTTGTTTTTTTGGAACATTCATTAACAGTAGATGAAAATTCTATCCTATTTTTTTGTTTACTAAAAAACCTTTCAGCATTTATAGATAAACTGACATTTTCGGATAAGTTTGAAGGATGTATCCCAACACACTATCTAATACTGTTTGATGTAGGCGTATCAAAAATCTACTTTATGTCAGAAATGTTTGATAGAGTTAGATAGATGTTTGATTGATTTTTTATTTCATTTCACAATTAAAGAATAAATGCCATTGACTTAAAATGTAAAAAAAAAAAAAATGAAATAAAAAATAAATAAATAAATTAAAAAAAAAACACGACTCAGGCAGATTGCTTAAATGAGCAACTTGCTTGCAGGAGGGGTTCGAGTCCGTTGAGGCCGTTGATCCCAGAATCCAGGAGACTCGATGGAGAATCTCACAGCATGTGTAAAGCGTCTCGCATTTATAGTCAGGGTACCCGATATAATTTGTTATCAGATTTACCCCAAAACAGCACGTAGCTTCATTATAATTACCCCTAAAAAACCTCCCTTCATGATCCGTCGGTGGGCTATTCGTGACACAAATCAGTGAAACACGAGGTCCACCGATGTTTAACAAAAACAAATATTATTTTAAATGAAACCTTGTATTAGTTCTTTGGGACCAGATGGCCAAGTGACTAATGCCCTGCATTCAATGCCCGCAGATTTCGGGTTCGAGTTCCGGCGATGTCATGGATGTTTGTAGTGGTACGGAATCAATTTAATCCGTAGGTCCCTGTCTAATAGGATCATAGAGCGCTGTGGGTATGGTGTTACTCGCGTCCGTAGCCTATCTTCAAGCTATACATGTCCCCAGGCCAGTGCTTAATGTGTAACAGCATTCGTCAATACAGCTCACTTTGGCATGCTCACAGGACCTCGACGCAATTAAAAAGAACTATCTTCAATTAGAATATGCTCTGAGAACCATAGGTAAATATTCTTAACGAAAAAAAAAAACCACATTAGAGCTTTTTTAACAAGCCCTTGCCTATGTTATTGAAGAACAAGTTAAATTCGCGGACCAGAAATGACTTTCTTAGGTTCGAAGAAATGATAGGTTTGGTTTGGTGTATCTCTCTAAGGTCCTTTGTGTCCCCTTTGGCTCATTAGACCGGGACCATTAGTGGATTCCGAACCACTACAAACATTTATGCACCGTCGGGACCCGAACCAGAAACCTGTGGTACCAAAGGCCCTGAGCGCTGGGCAGTTGGCCATCAGGCCGCTAGGTTCAAAGAGATGAAGGTGCAACCGTCTCATGGAGTGTCACGATAACAGCAAAACTCTTGTCTCGATAGAAGCAATGGAGGTTCACAAGACATCCTATTCTACCTCGCCTTTCTTAAACGCATGTAAAACTCTTTTTTAAAAATTTTGTTTTTGTAAACTCTAGCAGAAAACAATTACAGTATCGAATTGCGCTTAAAAATTGTATTGTATCGTATTGTATAAAAAATTTGAAATGTATTTAAAAAAAAATTGAGATCATAAAAACAGATTGTATAATATGATTGCTTTGCTAAAAATGAATAGCTATGCTTGTTGTACGAATACATCTTTCTTCACTTTTAATATAGTTGTATTAAAAGTGAAGCTTTTTTTTTTCTCACGGGAAGAGTTTTGGCATTTCATTCCCAGGAGACAGGAGTGCATGTTATTTAACAAGCATGTAATAATAACCCATTACTCAAATTTGACAACAAACAAGAAGTATTGTGGGTAGTTATATTACAGGTAATTAGTATTTTGTACTAATGAGAACAACCTGTCACTCAATTCTGATGGCAGATATTCTGTGTCACGTATAATGAAACTCATGAAATTAGCGAATGTCTGTGCGACCTTCACGGGACGAATCAACAACAGACTGATTATGAATTATACCATGAGTTGTTCTCTCATGATGGGTGATAGATCACGAACTGAAAAGGTCTACTCCAATGAGAAGTGAGGGAAGCTGCCCCTCTCCTTGACGGAGTTTCCTACAGAGACGCGTTTGGAGAAGAAAGGAGAGAGTTCTGCTATTAGACGACCATAAGAGCTGTTTTTCTAGTTTTCTCTGAAGTGACTGAATAGGTCATGGTATATAAGTTTCATGGTTTTCAATTATTTTTACTTGGTGATCTTTGTAATCATTTAAGCGATGGTGAGATCTGTTTAATCCCAAGTTGAACTAAAACGTATCTTGATGAGTGTGGACGCGATAAAAGAGGACTTTCCGTTGAGCTCAAAAAGTGAGGCACAAACTACTCTATTTCCTAAGGATGCGCATTCCAAACAAGAATGCAAAATCTGGATACCCTAAATAACGTTGAATCCGTTACACGTTCCAGCGGTCGACGCGTCTGTTTAAGATGTGAGGTATCTAAAAACAAAAGCAAATCTGATTTTTTTAAAAATGAAGCGATGATCTTCACCTCTTGTTCGTCTTGGCGTCCAGCGTGGTCTTGTTCTTCTGCCACGTGATGGTGATGGGGCGTGTCCTGTTGCGTCACACTTGAGGGTGGCGTTCAGCCCCTCCCTCGTGGCCCGGCTCTGAAACGGTTCCTTGAATCTTGGGGGCACTGCAAAAAAAAGAGACAACATTTTAGAGATATTCGTTTAGACTCTATTTTCATGTAGAAGTAGAGAATTTTACTAAAGTTAAATTACGGGGTTCGACTTCAAAAAGAATTCACCCTTTACGAAAAAAATAAAATACAAATAAAATAAATAAATTTAAACACAACATTCCAATAAATAAATAGCAAAACAGACACAACATCTTGAAATATTCTTTTAGACTCTATTTTCATGAAGAAGTAGATAATTTTATTTGACAAAGCCAATTTTTTGCTAAATTCTTACTATTTTACTACTATTACTATTACTTACTATTTTTTTACTACCTTATACCTACTTTTATTATTTTACTAAAGGGTAAACTTACTTTTTACTTTACTCTACCTGCTTTTACTACATTATTAAACATAAATCTACTACTTTACTGGGTTTGGTTTCAACAAGGATCCGCCTTTTACGAAAAGTAAATAAATAAATGGAGGTTGAAAAAAAGTAAATGTATGCAAAAAGCATGAATAGGTAAATTATAAAAGTAGTCGAAAAGTAGGTAAAAGTAGACTAATGTAAAATGAAGTATAGGTAATGAAAAAAACTACATAAAAAGTAGGTTTGTCTGTAGCAAAGTAAGTAAATGCAGATAGAAAAAGCAGGTAAACGTAGGTAAGTACTCCACAAGAAGTTTAAAAAGTAGAAAAAAAGTAAAATGTTTTAAGTAAGTTTAACATAAGATGTAAATAAGTAAGTAATGTAACATAATAAAAATAAAAATGCAACGTAATCAAAATATACACTCAAAATATACACTAAATTTGACTTATTTGTAAAGTCTATTTATTAAACAAAAGGTAAGGAGCAAAAAAGATGCTATATGTTTGACATAAGTAATAAAATTGTGATTTTTACTCCCTGGAGCAAATTTCAAAAAAGAACCGGTTTACAAAAAAACAGTATAACATGGTTAGTATGATGGTTAATATGGAGTATGTCTCCCGGACGATGCAATACAGGCCTTACAACGCCTAGGCATGCTGAGTATCAAATTATCAATCTGATCTTGGGGAATATTACACCACTCATCAAGCAATGCCTTCCGAAGATCCGGTTGACAGGTGGGAGGAGGTTGACGGTCTGCAATTCGTCTGCCAAGCATATCCCACACATGCTCTATTGGCCAATCCATACGGGTGATATCCTCCAATTGAAGGCATTCGTCTACAATATTTGCACAGTGAGGACGGGCGTTGTCATCCATAAACAGAAATTCAGCACCCATGGCTCCCCGAAACAAACGTACATATTGTTCCAGAATGACATCCCGATAGATGTGGTCTGTCATCGTTACACTCTGAACATGCAGGTCAGTTCTGGAACCAAGAATAATTCCTCTCCAAACGAGCCATCCTGCACCACAGTAACGGTGTCGTTCAATGGTGTTCTCTTGGTGGTAACGGGTAACTGGCGCTCTCCATATGAAAGTCCGGCGAGAATCAGACTGCAAACTAAACCTGGACTCGTCGGAAAACATCACACAAGACCACAGTTGTGGTGTCTACAATGCATGCTTTCTACTCCAGGTTAATCGCAGGCGACAGTGAGTTGCGGTAAGTGCAACACATCTGACAGGCCTACGAGCATATAGACCAATGTGCCCTAAGCGTCTGTACACGGTCTGCCTTTAAACTGTCGTACTGGTAGCTGAAGAGAGCTGACGAGACAGGTCTGATGCCGTGCTCCGTCTGTTTCTTTTGGCAGTAACTGCTAAATACCGGTCCTTATTCGACGTTGTAACTCTTGAGCGACCTGTGCTGTAACATCTACTCCCATTACCATCATCTTGGAATCGTTGCCAAAGCCTGGAGATGACACTCTGGGCGATTCCAAGTTCCTCGGATACTTCCAGCTGTGTACGTCCACATTCCAGTCGTCCGATAATTCTATCCACGTAAAAATCCTCCAAATGCTTCCTTTGTGCCATAACTATGCGGTTATTGCACTGAAAGGCTTTTAAAGCGCTTGTGAACAATTTTATTTCTTTGCCACTATTCCTTATATACCCCTCTCTTACACTCGTCATTGTGACGTACTATCCGCGGCATCTGGTGGTTTCCTGCAATTTGCATATTCTTCTTCAAGATGTGTGTGATAATTCTACAGGTGAAATTTTTATTTTAGAGTTCAATTTCTGTGTGATTTTGAATGATCCTTAATTTATGGACATGAGTGTAAGTAAATGTAAAAAGTAAGTTTGAAGGAAAATGTAGGTAGAAAGTAGGTTTTATCTTTAGTAAAGTAGTTGAATTTGGTATAGGTAAAGAAGTAGGTTTTATGTTAAGTAGGTAGAAGTAAAGTAAAAAGTAAGTTTCATTCTTAGTAAAATAACAAAAGTAGTATAGGGTAAAATAAAAATATAGGTAAAAATAGATTTGTTTTTAGTAAATATAGCAAGAGTAGTAATCTAACTAATTCTATAAATTCTATGAATCTAACTAATTCTATGAATCTTAATATACACTCTGAATCTAAAAGTTACTGTTCTATTAATTTTATGAGTGTAACGTATTCCATGAATATTTTATTTATTAAGTTAACGTAACATATTCCATGAATGTTCCTTGACTTTGATCAATTTATGAAAAGCATTCTACAAATATTCCATGAGCTCTTCTGATTTCCATAAAATCTATTGTTTGAATATTCGAGATATTCTTTGAATGTACAGTATACAACATTTAACTTGAAAAAAGTCACTGAAATACAGTTTGCAACCTAGTTACAGTAATAGTATTAAATCAGAAATGTGTTCAATAGCACAGTACCTAGTACTTGCAGTGACACAATCTTGCTGAGCCCAGCGCCTATTCCGTTGTTGGCTTGGCACAGGTAGGCCCCCGCGTCGTTCTCCTCGGCGTCCGAGATCACCAGCGTCCCGTTGTTGTAGCGGTGGGCCCGAGGGCTCGAGTGGACGTACGTGAAGTCGCCAGCAGTGTTCTCTGCAAAAACAAAGTCAAATTATGGTGAGAAAATTTATAAAAAATCGCAATTATGTATTCAACACAACACGTCCGGCATAGATTACGTTCAGGGACTTAATGGCCGAAGCGCTCGGTACCGCAGGTTTCGGTACGAATCCCGGCAATGCCATGGATGTTTAGAGTGATTCGGAATACACTTTAAACCGTAGGTGCCTGTATCATATGATCGTAGAACGTCACAGAACCCAATCAGACTTCTCACCCACATCCATCCCAAACTGTAAAGGGCAACTCAGCTCTAGGCACGGAGAGTGATGTGGTGTAGTAGTAGTAGTAGTAATAGATTACATTCTTTTTCAATTCCTTCTATTAGCTCACACTCTCCCTCTATCTATCTTGTTCACATTTCCAATCGTTCATGAAATACTTTTTTATTTATCCACTCCAGTTCAAATACATTTTTTTTTGAGCTTGTAGCGGATGACACTGAATGTTAATATAGTTTTTCAAATATTTATTCATTCATTAAATTTAATTCATTCATTTTAGTTTTTTTTTAGATTTAAATTGCATGTATCTACCCATAGATGGCGCCAGATGTAAAAGCAAAATTTCAACTTTATTTATAAAGGACTTTTCTGCAATAGAGTGAAAAAAAGCAGGAATTGACTTAAAATTTTTTTATATTACTTGTTTTACGATTAACTTCGGGGGTCTTATATTCCAGTTAGGGCCAGAATTGCCGAGTGGCTAGTGCTCTGGGCACTCGGTACTACAGGTTTCGGGTTCGAATACCCTGGCATGAGTCGCTGGCAGGGCCGGATTTTCCTATAGGCTAACTAGGCTTCAGCCTAGGGCTCAATATCAAGTGGGGCCTACATTCAATTTACGTTTGATTAGTTACTGTACTCAATAGGGTGCTGAGAATAAATGTCCAAATCAGTGTTCTCGACTTTTTTTCTTTATTTATTATCCGTGCCACATTTTCAATAAAGATTAGTACAAATCATTACATGTCTCATTTAACATATTGATATATATCACAGTCATGATGTATTTTATTACATCTCGTGTAATTTACAAACTTAAAAATGGAAGGTGAAAGGGCCTCATGAGTGGAATAGCCTAGGGACTCTTTTCAACTAAATCCGGCCCTAGTCGCTAGATTATTTGTCATAAACGAGCATTCTAAAAATTTGAAAGTATTTAATTTCCAGAAAATACGGTGTATTTCCATTATTTTACATTTTTTTTTTTACGTTATGTAGAAGGATAATGCCACAAGTTTCTATATATGAGTAATGTCTCTGGGGATGTGTTTCAAATGTAGGGTATGTAGTAGATTTGGTACCGAAAACACTGAATGCGTCAGCTCATACGGCATTGATTCTTCGTGACTTTTTCGCCAAAAATGAAACCCATATCGTTCCACAACCACCCTATTCTCAGCGTGCGACTTCTGGCTATTCCCTAATCTCAAAACACCACTCCGGTGACTCAGTTTTGAATCGACTGAAGAGATTCAACGTGAATCGCTTTGAAGGCCATCTCTGCCGATCCCTTTTTAACATGCATTGAGGATTGGGAAAAAAAAGTTGGCATAAGTGCATTGTGTCCGGAGGTGATGACTTTGAAGGAGATGAAATAAATTTGGAAGAATAAATAAAGAGTTATTGAAAAAAAAAAAATTGGTTTTACTTTTTTGTGCACAGTAGTATGATACAATTTTTTATGTTTTTTAATAAACTCATTATATCGAGTTCTGGTGCATACACTGCCATTGGCATTAGCCTCTGGAATATTTATCATAGACGAGCCTTCTAAAAAAAGTAATTCAATTTCCAGAAAATCGGCTGTATTTCCATTATTTTTCATTTTTTTACGTTATGTAGAATGATAATGCCACACGTTTCTATTATGAGAAATACCTCTAGGGATGAGTTTCAAATGTATGGTATGTAGTAGGTTTTTATCAAACTGAAGGTGAATAACTATTTATTTCTCACTACAATGCGAGCATGAATACTTCGTATAAACAAAAGAACTTGCATTTTTTTTTTTATTAAAAATTAATTTATTAAATTACGCTTCGGAAACAAAAGTTCATTGAATTCAAATATTTATTCACTCTTTCAGAAACTTATTTCGATTCATTCACAAAACCAAACTGATATATGGAATGTTTAGTTATTTAAACAAGAAAAAAAAAAATGGCTTGAATAATAAAAACTTTGAAAAAGGAATTGCGAATGCATTTTGAATCTTTTATCTTTAAATGTCTAAGGAATTGAAATGTATAAGTACTTACAAAATTTAAAAGGAATTCGTGTTTGTAGGTAATATCACTTTTAAAGAGTTTGTTTATTCAATTCCTACTTTTAATTCACACTCTCCCTAAATATATCTTGTACACACTTTCAATCGTTCATAAAATACTTTTTATTCGTCCACACAAGTTCAAATACATTTTTCTTTTAAACTTGTAGTGGATGACACTGATGTTAATGTAGTTTTTCAAATATTCATTCATTCATTAAATTTAATTCATTCATTTCAGTTTTATAGGAGAAAAAAATTTCTCTTCTATAAGATATTTAGCAGGATATAAATTTAGAAATCAATATCATCAGTGGCAAAGCGTGTGGAAAAAAATGTCTCTTTCAGATACTTTTTCATTGTGGGTTGTAGTCATTATGGGAGGAACAAAACGAAAAATGAAACATGTAAATAGATGAGTGAGAGATGGAAATTGTATATATGAGATTTTTATTCTCAGATTCCCTTTTCATTGTGGGTTCTAGTCTGATTCAAGGGAGGGAACAAATTGGGTAATGGAAACATGCGAATAAATGAGTGAGAGAGATGGAAAGTGTGTATATGAGAGAGAGAGAAAGAGGATTTTTTCTAACTTAAAAATGAATGAAAACTATTTATAAAGGACTTTCTGCAACAGAGTGCAAAAAAAAGTAGGAATTGACTTAAATTTTTTTTTTTTTTATATTACTATTTTAACATTCACCAATTATATTCGGAAACGGAAGAAGTAAAATCAATCAGTAGTACTATTCACGTTGCACAAAATGGAGCCACGTACTTTGTGTCTCCTAAGTAATTTGCGACCTGATGGCCAAGTGGCTAGCGCTCTGGCCTTTGGTACCACAAGCTCCAGGTTTAATTCCTGGATGTGGTGAGAGGGATGTTTGTGAGTGGTTCGGAAGCCACTTTAAACTGTAGGTCCCGGTCTGTTTAGCCCTCGTGTGCACAAGATGTTCGTAGAGCGATAAACCAAACCAAACTTAAACAATTTAAGTTGTGGCGTAACATATCCCAAGGATATGGGATATATGCAACTCTTTGTGCGGATAACTGAATGTAAGAATATTGCTAAAAGGATATATTCTATAAAAAGGGGAAGCTTTAACAATCATTGCTTCTTTTAGAAAAACTAATTATGTATGTGTTATTTTAATTTGGACAACCTCCATCCTTTTTCACTCAGACCTTCGCTAATCGTACAGAGACTTATTTTTGACTACCGTCACTGTCAAGTATAAATTAGGGATTCATTTGTTCATTGCACTATTCATTTGTTCTATTATTATTCATGAATTTACCGAAAATTCGCATACTCTCACACATCAACCTCAAATTTTTTTTAACATTCAATACTTGATGAAATTTCATTCATGTAAGCCGTTTAGCTTTTTAAATGAAAATAACCCGTATTTTTTTTTTTAAGTCAGTACTCGAGAAAATAGAAAAGTCTTGAGTTCTTGGAGGAAATGTGAAAGTGGCCTAATAGCCAAATTTTCTGGCCTTTGGTGTAGAAGAATATTGCTAAGAGGAAAGATTTAACAATCATTGCTTCTATTAGATAAGCTGTTAATGTATAGTCAGCATCCCTTTTATATGGGCAACTTTTTCTTCTTCGTCACTCAGGCCTGCCGCTTCGCCAATCATAAAGAGGCACAATTTGTGTTTAGTTTTCACTATCGTCACTGTCAGTATACTATCCTAATTTATAATTAGGGATTCATTTGTTCATTAGTTAAAATTTCACATTTCTTCACCCATCAACCTCAAATTTTTTTGCGTTCAATAATCGTTAAAATTTTATTCATGAAATTCTCACCAGCTTTAAATGAAAATAATCATAAAAAAAACTTTAAATCAGTGCTTGGAATTTTTTTTTTTGTTCTAATGCAGCTGGCAAACACTTAGACACTTGTCTGAGATGCCTTAAGGGAAGCGCTGCACAGAGCATTTAGCACTACCCATGGGGTGCAAGTAGCTTGAAGACAATCTACGGCAGCGGAGTAACACTACCCCCGCAACGCTCTACGATCCGGTTAGATTACTACGATTTAAAGTGGATTACGACCCGTTAAAAACATCCGTGGCACCGCCGGGACTCCAACCCGAAAACTGTGGCACCGAGAGCCAGAGAGCTAGCCGCGCGGCCATCAGGCCTATATATAGTAAACTGTTTCACCCGAATTGCGCCAGCTGTCATCGAACCACAAGCTGGCTGTAGAACAAAAGTACCAAGTTTTATCTATTTGTTCAATAATGAACAATGGAAACACAATAAGTAATGTAAATACCTTAAGACTTTTAAATATATTATAACTGAATCTTGTTCTATGTTTGGCATATAACATGGAAATCTAGAAACATATACATAGAAAAATATATAAAAGATAATATATCTATTGAAATATATGTAAAGAAAATAAAATGCCTCGCATAAAAAGCCCTATATTCCGCAAGACAAGCGGAGCCCTGACAGGTGTGGGAAAAGTAGCAGGTGTCTGTGTGGGGATGGCTCAATAACTTCTCAGAGGCCTTTTTCCCTGCCGCAGTGGAGGTTCGATTGGGTGAAAGATTGGAGAAGGTGTTCGAAAAATATCCTCTTCCTGAAATATTTCTTTTTGTTCTAGTTTTATAGGAAGACAGCTTTTTTTTGCGTCACATTAATACATAATGCGACCCATGATACGTATATTTTCTTATTTCTAGTTAATAGTATGTGTACTCAAATACACGTTTCTTCATAGTTTTCATTAATCAATTCAAAAGAACGGAGAAGAAAATAATTTCTTTGTCTTCCATTTTTTTCGGAAGAATTTATTTGTTTAAGTATTTTTGGTGTACTTAAACGTATTTAAACATATGTATTCTTCCGAAAAATATGTAAGATCAAGAATTTAGTTATTTATACGTGTTTAAGTATTTTTGACGCAGGGGGCATGGCCGATTGCCAGCGCTCTGGCACCTGGTGCCATAGACTTCAGATTCGAATCCTTCCAGTGCCATGGATGTTTGTAGTGGTTCGGAATCCACTTTAAACCGTACGTCCCGGTCTATGGGAGTAGTGTGACTTGTGTCCGTAGCCGAACTTAAAGCTGAGCGTGGCACACAAGAAAAAAATTCACAAGAAAAAAAAAAGACTAACCTCTCGCAAATCGCGATATACTTTTAAAAAAAAAAAAAAAAAAATGTTACCAATATCACCAATCCTGGTGGTGGCATGGATGCTTTGAGTTGTTCGGTATCCACATTAAGCCGTAGGTGCCGGTCTAATTAGCTTAAATTGTGCAGAAAATGGCAATAGAGCGACAAACCAAACCAAATGTCCAATGGCAAGTTTATAAGATAACATATATCCATACAAGAATAAGTAAGAACAAAATCGAAACAAATGACACCAGTTAATCCACCAACTTAAGTCTGACAATGCAATAAAGTTTCCGCAAAGAAACAGGAGGCAGTGCAGAACAGGTAGTGAACAGTGAGACATATGATGTCAGACTTCTACCTATGGGTGCTCCATCACAACAGAAGCTGCCCCTGTTTTTCCTCCTTCCATGAGGGATACGATAACAACGACATTGTACATTTTTTCATAAGGATAAAATGTGGAAAATTATAAAAAATAGAAAATTTAAATATCGTCTGAGGAACACGGCCGGTCATCAAAATAATAGTGGAATAATTTAGAGGGCGAAAATTCCCACTTTCAAAATGCTGTAAAAAAAAAAGAACCACTCGCCACAATGAGTTCACATTTGAACTGAAGATACTTGAAGAAGGAAAAAACGGTATGGCATCAAAAAAGTTCCATTGATTTTCCCATTCAATTGTGTATGATTGTCGTGGTGGATGGGCTTTCCACTCACAGTGTCACAACTGTCGAATGATTTGGAAACCATTTTTCCGTTCAAAACCGAAACAATCTAGCAAATTGAATATTACAGTTGGTTTGATGTGCAACTCAAGCCAAATCCGTTGTCATTTCGATTCAAACTATCACTGGCAGCCGAATTCATTTTTTATGGCGCTTATAGTGCCATCTATTAATACACTTTGAACTTTTTTTTGATGCCATACCCTTCTTCAAGTATCTTCAGTTCAAATTTGAACTCGTTGTGACGAGTGCTTCTTTTTTTTTTTCACAGCATTTTGAAAATGGGACTTATAATCCCCTATACATAGATTTAATATATTTTATTTATAAGCAGATTGAGATATTTTTTCATTTATAAAAATAAAATATAATAAAGCCACTTAAAAAAAATAATAATAAAGCCACAAAAATTGAATATCTAAATTTAACTACAAATTTCATCTATTCAATCAGGTTTCCAATTGATATGTCAATTATAACATCCAAATATGTATGAGTTGAATCTAATTAAAAACACCTTTTCTCTTCCTATAAAAAGAAAGTGTACAAGAACTTTCATTTTCGAAGAGGGAATGATGAAATTAATCTCTGTAACGAGTCCGCATCACAGAGATTAAGCATGAAAACTTCCAAATGAAATTTATTTTTAATTCACTCTTTAAAAATGTGCTTTTTTCATATGTTAGTTAATAATTACGTGTATACGAACTTCAAGTATGTTTTTTTCGTTTTTACTGAGCGTGCTATGATTTTTTTCTTTTCAGTTCACTTCACGCGCTAAGGAGGAAAGAAAGAACTAAAAAGCTCCCCTGTAGAGTCTTTATAATAAAAAAATCCTTGTTTATGTCCTATTTTTATCCTGGTCCAGTACTTCTGGGTGTTTGCGATTATGAAACAACTGGCTGACGCTAATTAATGTTGCCATGCATAGAGACAGATTAGGACGGGGATGTTTTGCGTATTATTTCTACTGAGACATATTTTCTTTGATTTTAATTCTTTCCCTAGACTTATTAATAAAAATTTAAAAAAAAATATATATTTTGAATGTCATTAATTTTTTTTGTGTTTTCGTCATTCCATATATTTATGCTACAAACATGGGCCTGAATGGCCGAGTGGCTAGCGCAATGGCGCTGGGTACCACAGGTTTCGGGTTCAAGCCCCCGCGGTGCAATGGATGTTTGTAGTGGTTCGAATCCACTTTAAACCGTAGGTCCCGTTCTAATAGGACCGTAGATAGTTGTGGGGGTAATGTTACTCCCCGTCAGTAGCTTATCTTCAAGCTGCACACGCCTCCTGGGTAGGGGTGTGAATAACGTCGTTGCAGCACTTGCCTAAAAGGCGAACTGTAACGACTGTCTAAGTGTTAAACGGCATTTAGATATGAGAACATCATATGAGACCGGCAACTACGGCTGAAAGTGGTTTCTGGAGCACTACACTTAAACGACTGTCTAAGTGTTTGCCAGCTGCATTAGGAAAAAAATAATAAACAATGGAAACACAATAGGTAATGAAAGTATAACAAGGCTATTAAATAGATTTTTTTAACTGAATGTTGTACTATGTTTGGTCTATAACATGAAAATCTAGAAACATATACATAGAAATGTTGTTGTTCTAATGCAGGTGGCAATACAGTGACAGTTCATCTTTATGTCTTCGGCAAGAGCTGCACCGACGTTACGCATTTAGCACTATCCAGGGGGCAAGCGTAGCTTGAAGACATGCTACGGACGAGTAGAGTACTGTATGGAGTTGAATCTAATTAAAAACATCTTTTTTCTTTTCTTAAAACAAGAAAGTGTGCGAGAGTTTTCATTTTCGAAAAAGGAATGATGAAATTAATCTCAGTAACGAGTCCACATCACAGAGATTAAGTATGAAAACTCGAAATTAAATTTGTTTTTTAATTCACTCAAAAAAATGTCCTTTTTTTCATATGTTAGTTAATAATTACAGGTATACAAACTTGTATGTTTTTTTTTTCTTTTTAGTGAGCGTGCTATGATTTTTCTTTTCAGTTCACTTCACGCGTTACGAAGGAAAGCAAGATTTAAAAGGCTTCCCGGTAGAGTCTAATTTATAATAAAGAAATCGTAGTTCGTGTCCTCTCTTTTTATCCTGGTCCACTACTCTAGGGTGTTTGCGATTATGAAACTACTGGCGGACGCTAATTAATGTTGTCATATATAGGGACAGATTAGAATGGGAATCTTTCGCGTACTAGTATTTCTACTGAGGCATATTTTACTTAGATTTTAATTCTTGCGCTAGACTTATTAATACAGATTTTACCGAAAAAAAGTTTGAAAGTTATTAATTCTTGTGTGTGTTCGTCATTCCATATATTTATGCTACAATCATTGCGTTCTGAGAGTCGTTGCCTTTTGAGAGAATTTTCGAGAATGCCAAGGAGCATTCACTTTGGAAGTCTTTGACTTAAATGCACCACAAGGGGCCTGGTGGCCGAGTGGCTAGCGTTCTGGCTCTCGGTACCATAGGTTTCGGGTTCGAGTCACGGTAGCGCCATGGTTGTTTGTAGTGGTTCAGAGTCCACTTTAAATTGCAGGTCCCGGTCTGTTTAGCCCTCGTGTGCGCAAGATGACCGTAGAGTGACAAACCAAACCAAACTAACAGCACAATAAATGCCATTAAGTTTTTACTTAGAACTATCATCTATGCCAGGAGAATTCTTCTATGAAAGTCCTTACCCTCAAGAAACAGTTTTCTGTATGCCACGTATGCCAATTATGTATAACACGAAGAGTTCACCGTGGAAGTCTTTCTGTTCCGAGGAAACTATTAAATACACTGTAACGTCTCGACCTATATTAGACCTATAACGGCTTCAAGACGAGGGTCACTTTCAGATTCATGGGAACACTTTAATATTTATTTACAAGTACTATGTATACATACAAATAATGTAATTTGGGTTATTACACACAAAGGGTTACCCTCAACAAAGAAATTAAAAATTAAAATAAAATTTGATCAAAAGTGCACGATTAAATCATAAGCACAGTTCTCTCCAAGGTTGGTGATTTTCAGAGTTCTCGAGTCGAATCTAAACGTCTGGTCTACGCCAGGCCTTAACTATCCCACGCCGTGATACACGAAACCACAAGGGGTTCACTTTGGAAACAGGCGGAATCTCCGGCCTATTCAGAGAAAAACAAAACAATTCTGGTCGACTCGTCGCAGAACTCTCTCTTCTTCACCAAAAATCTCCTTTTAAGACAATCCGTCAAGAGGGGAAGTTGGGTTAGCTTCCTTCATTTCACATTGGAGTAGACATTTCTCAGCTCGTAGTCCATCACTAATCACGATGGAAGAACTCATGGTATAGTTCATATTCAAGCCGTGGTTGTTTTGACCTGTGAAGGTGCGAGCAGACACTCGCTCATTTCCTGAAGTTTCCTTATTCATGATACTGATTATCTGCTATCAAATTTGAGTGACAAGTTGTTCCCATTAGTACAAAACACTAATGGCTTGTAGTATAACTACCCAAAATATTTCTTGTCTGCTGTCACGTCAAATTTTTAAACACTTATAATCCAAATCACGTGTCAAATTAGTGATTCCTTTATTCGCTAACACTCCCTACATATATCTTGTTCAAATTTTCAATCGTTCATAAAACACTTTTTATTCATCCACTCGAGTTCAAATACATTTTTTTTGAAATTGTAGTGGAATTGATGTTGATACAGTTTTTTCAAATACTAACTCATTTTAAATTTATTAATTAATTTTAGGTTTTTTTAAATTTGAAAGTAGATAAACTTAAAAATAGGAATGAAAATTATTTATAAAGGACTATCTTGAAAAAAAGTAGGAATTGACTTAAATTTTTTTATATTACTTTTAATGAAAGTGCATTTTGACTTGTGCATTTGTTGAAACCATAGACTTTATAGAAAGAAAACATCATGCTCACTCATGATAATATTAAATGCAAATAATTTTTTTTTTTGAAATTTTGGTTCCGAAAACTAAAAATCGGAAATAAATAATTAAAAAACAAGTCGTTCCGAGCGAAAATCGCTGTAATACAGAGTTTTTCTTTATCAAATTAAATTTCTATCTTGACTTGGAATTTTCGGAAAGGACTTTATTAGATTATTACGTTCTACCTTCTACCAACTTAAACCAAACCTTGTGAGTCTAGATTTAAAACAGCAATGAAGTACTTTTACTAAAAAAATAGAAGTTTTTATTTTCTTTAATTTTTTTTATCAGTGGCCGTAACGTTTGAAGCACGTTCCTTAATATTTTTGTGGGGTAAGGAGACAAAAAAAAAAAAAAATTGGATCAATATATGCTGCATAATTCTTTAAAGCTCTTCCTTTTCTACAGCAAGCGAAAGATAACAATGAAAAAAATATGAGTTGTTTTTTTCGAAAAAGCTGATATTCTTATGCCAATATAAACATAGGAGAGGATATATTTTTAGAATTAATAAAAAAAAAAGTATATATTTAGAACTTATACGGTTTCCAGAATTAAACGGTTCACGAAATATACGGCATTAATAAAAAAAAAATATATTTAAAAAAACGTCAATAAAAAAAACTTTCATTTTTTTTTTGTCTAATAAAACATATGCAATATTTACAGGTATGTTTTGGAGACAGAAAAAAAAGATATATTTTTATCAAATAATACCACATTTTTTTTTTTCAGGGGTCCTGATGGCCGGGTGGCTGGCGCTCGGTGCCACAGGTTTCGCGTTCGAGTATACTGAATTGATAATTGAACGAAATGAAATATGTGTGCGATATGTGTTTCTCAATTTTATATGGTTATTTCTCTCAAGGAAGTTTACAGTAATGGCAATGTTTTAAATGGCTTTTATTATATAACAAAGAGGACCAGATAGCCGAATAACTAGCGCTGTGGCGTGCGGTGCCACAAGTTTTTGGTTCGAGTCCTGTAATGGTTCGGAATCCACTTTGCCGTAGATTCCGGTCTAACTCGACCGTAGAGCGTTGCGGAGGCAGTGTTACTCCGCGTCCGTAGCTTATCTTCAAGCTACAAACAGCTCCTGGGTAGTGAGTAATATCTGTGCAGCGCTTGCTTTAATGTATCGAAGACAATTGTCTGAGGGTTTGCCAGCTGCATTAGAACAAAAAAAAAAAAAGTTCTTAATTATTTGATATGTTTCTTAATTTGACTTGTTATTGGGGTTTCAGTGTGATGATTCAATGAGACAGCTTGTATGGAATCGACGAACATATCACATTATTAAATGCAAATATATATATATTTTTTAAATTTTGGTTTGCGAAAAGTAATAATCGGAAATAAATAATTAAAAAAAACAAGTCGTTCCAAGCGAAAATCGCCGTGATGCAGCGTTTTTCTTTATCAATTTATGTTTCTTTCTTGACTTGGAATTTTCGAAAAACAACTTTATTAGATTACTACGTTCTACCTCCAACCAACTTTTTCAAAGCACCAATGAAGGGCTTTTACAAAAACAAAGTTTTTAATTTTTTTATTTTTTTTTTTTATCAGTGACTGTAACGTTTTGAAGCACGTTCCGTTAAAATTTTTGTGGGTAAAGAGAGAAAAAAATTGGATCAATATATGCTGTATAATTTTTTAAAGTTTTTCATTTTCTACAGCATGCTAAAGATAACAAAAAAAAAAATTGTGAGCTGTTTTTTTCGAGAAAGCTGATATTCTTATGCCAATATAAACATAGGAGAGGAGATGTTTTTTGGATTAATAAAAAATATATGTATATATATTTAGAACTTATGCCTTTTCTAGCATTAAACAGTTCACGAAATATACTGAATTGATAATTATAAAAATATATTTAAAAGAACGTCCATAAAAAAAATATTTCTTTTTTTTTTCAATTCCTTCTATTAGCTCACACTCTCCCCTGTATATATCTTGTTCACATTTTCAATCGTTCATAAAATAATTTCTATTCATCCACTCGAGTTCAAGCACATTTTTTTTTTTTTTGAACTTGTAGTGGATGACACTGGATGTGAATACAATTTTTTCGAATATTAATTCATTAATTTTTGTTTTTTTTTAGATTTAAGTTGCATATATCGACCCATAGAGGGGGCCAGATAAACTTAAAAAAATGAAAGAATATTATTTATAATGGACTTTCTGCAATAGAGTGAAAAAAAAAGAAGGAATTGACTTTAAAAAATGCTTTTTATATTACTTGTTTTTTTCTAATAAAACATGTCTAATATTTACAGGTTTGTTTTTCGAGAAGAAAAAAAATATTCCATGGAATAATATCCATTTTATGAGGCCTGTATGGACCCATAAAATGCGATATTATTCGATAGCGATATTATACAAATTTTTTTTTAAATTTAATAGCTAAAAAATGTATTAAATCAAAGTTAATTGTTTAAATTAAAATCAATCGTTGCAAATATTCCATTTTTTTAAATTTATATGATTGTGAAAATTTTTTAAATACATATTTTAATTTCTTTTTAAATATTCTGTTATGTAGGTCTATTTATTTTTTTCTTTCTCAATTTTTGTATTTATAAATTATGATTGGAAATATTTTGTTCTTTACAATTTGAAATGGGACCTGTTGGACGAGTGGTTAGCACTCTGGCGCTCCGTGCCACAGGTTCGAGTCCCGGCGGTGCCATGGATGCTTGTAGTGGTTCGGAATCTATTTGAAACCGTAGATCCCGGTCTAATAGGACCGTAGAGTGCTGTGGGAGTAGTGTTACTCCCCGTCCGTAGCTTATCTTCAAGTGAGTAACACTGCAGCACTTGCCTAAACATCCCAGACTACTGTCTAAGGGGTTTGCAGCTGCATTAGAATAAAAATAGTTCTTAAATATTTGATATCTTTCTTAATTTGACTTATTAGGGTTTCAGTGGGATGATTTAACGAGACAGCTTGTATGGCTGCTCTGAAATCTACGAACTCATCACAGTATTAAATGGAAATATTTTTTTAAATTTTGGTTGTGAAAAGTGAACAAATCGGAAATAAATAATTAAAAAGGCAAGTCGCATATATATATATATATATATATATATGCGACTTGCCTTTATATGTTGAACAACCTACATATATGTTGAACACCTACAACATATATATATATGTTGTAGGTGTTCCAATGCAGCTGGCAATACAGTGACAATTTAACTTATTACCATAAGAAAAGACTGCACTTCTGTTTATCACTTAGTACTACCTAGGGGTGTAAGTGTAGCTTGAAGATAGGCAATGGATGCGAGTCATACTACCCCCACAACGCTTTACGATCCTATGAGACCGGGACTTACGGATTAAAGTGGATTCCGAACCACTACAAACCTCCATGGCACCGCCAGGAATCGAATCCGAAACCTGTAGTACCGAGCGCCACAGCGCTAGCCACTCGACCATTCAGGTCCTAACATCATGTTCGAACATGATACTATCAAATGCAAAAATTTTTTTTTCAATTTTGGTTGCGAAAAGTAAAAATTGGAAATAAATAATTAAAAAAAAACAAGTAGTTCCGAGCGAAAATCGCCGTGATGCAGAGTTTACCTTTATCAATTTATGTTTCAATCTTGACATGAAATTTTTTGAAAAGGACTTTATTAGATTACTACGTTCTACCTTCAACCAACTTATCCAACTTAAAAGCGTATGGATTCAAAACGCCAATGGAGGGCTTTTACACAAAAAAAAAAAGTTTTTATTTTCTTTAATTTTTTTATCAGTGGCCGTAACGTTTGAAGCACGTTCCGTTAATATTTTTGTGGGGTAAGGAGAGAAAAAAAAATTGAAACGCTGTATATCCTTTAAAGTTTTTCTTTTTACAGCAAGTGAAAGATAACAAAGAGGGATCTGTTTTTCAAAAAAGCTGATATTCTTACGTTAATATAAATAGAGAAGAAAAATATTTTTAGGATTAATAAAAAATATTCATATTTAGAACTTATGCGATTTCCAGAAGTAAATGGTTCACGAAATATACTGAATTGGTAATTTAAAAAATAAAAATTTCGAAATGTGATATCCAGAAATAAATGTTTGACGAAATATACTGTATTGATAATTAAAAATATATATTTAGAACATATGGGGTTTCCAAAAGAAAGTGGTTCAAGAAATATACTATATTGATAATTAAAAAAATACATTTAAAAGAACGTCAATAAAAAACTTTCCATTCTTTTTTGTAGTAAAACTTATCTGATATTTACAGGTTTGTCTTCAAGTTGAAAAAGATATATTTCTATGGAATAATATCTCATTTTATCGATAGTCATTTTTAACAGACATAAGGTATTCTCTGTTTTGTTATTGAAACAACTGTTGTTCCTATTTATGAAAATTTATAGATAATTTAAACTCTTTATAAGAATCGAAAGAAAAATATGCATTCATTTGTTTATTTTAAAATCCATGTCCTTTAAAGGAACTTGTTTGCAAAATGCAGATCTAGAATATAAAACTTATTTGTTTGAGGACTTTTTTTTTTTCAAAAAGGCGCAGAAAAAAAAACTCAGCTCTTCGTTGCAATCCATTATTTTTTAAAGCGGACAAATAGGAAGTAAGCAATAAAAAAAAAAAAAATTGTGCTCATTTATTCCATATGCCCATTTTCCTAAGTCTTATAACAAAGTCAATAAATATACTGGAAAGAAACGTCATTTAAACTCGAAAATATAAAATTATACATAAAAATCAAACCACACACACATTATATATATATATAAATACACATGAGGATTAAAGTTCCACTCGCCACAAGGAGTTTTAATTTAAACTGAAGATATTTGAAAATGGTATGGCAAAAAAAAAAAAAAAAAAAAAAAAAAAAAAAAAAAAAAAAAAGGTTTCCATCGATTTTCCCCATCCAACTGATATGACCTTGCCGATTTTCCCCATCCAACTGATATGAGCTTTCCTGAGTGGAAAGCCCATCCACCGCACAACTGTGGAATGACTCGGAAGTCATTTTGTCAGTCAAAAACCGGAACCAACAAGCACATTGAACAATACAACAAATACGTTGTCATTTCAATTCAAACTATCACTGGCAGCCGAATCCACTTTCTTTAGGCCTTTTACAGCGCCATCTATTCATACACTTTGGAACTTGTTTTTGATGCCGTACCGTTTCCTTCTTCAAATATCTTCAGTTCGAATTCTAACTCATTGTGACGATTGGTTTTTTTTTTTGACAGCATTTTGAAAGTGAGACTTTAATTATAATCACCCTGTATATAGTGTGTTTGTGTGTGAGTGTATACTATATAACGAAGAGTTAAATGTGAAAATAATGATGGTTGACATGGCATTGAAAATAGTGCGAATGAGAATGGTATGAGAAGGATGAACCTGTTGTTTTACTATCAAAGAATGAAGTAGCGCTTCTATTCTTGTCAAGGAATCGTAAATTATTGCAATGGGCAGTTGTTGTATTTTCTTTATTTTTGTTAACAAATTTGTGGCCGCCACATCTAAAGTCACATTCCACTTCACATGATGGAAAAGAAATATTACCTATATGCCAATTTTAATGCTTTCTTTTTTAACTGTGGCATGTTCTTATATACATACTGACATTTCATTTTCAAAATTTGTACAGTTTTACATCAACAATTTTTGACGAGATAGTGTCCAAAAGGTGTGAGATAGGTAACAGTACTACGCGTCAAATGCCGGCAAAAGTATTCATAACAATTTTTTATGGAGATTAAATCGGAATTTATATGTATACATTATATGCATATATATTAAAATATATTATATGCGTATATATATATATATTTATATTTTTTATTAAGGATTGCAGTTTTGTGATTGTTCCACATGTTATTCCACAGTGAATTCTTCGTGCCATTCTCGAAAATTCTTTCAAAAGGTAACGACTTTACGGACGAAAAGTTTGTAGCATAAATATATGGAATGACGAACACACACACAGAAATTAATGACATCGCAAATGTTTTCGGAAAAATCTCTATTAATAAGTCTAGGGCAATAATTAAAAGCGTAGAAAAATATGCCTCAGTAGAAACAGTATGCGAAACATCGCCGTTCTAATCTGTCCATATGCATGGTAACATTAATTAGTACCATCCAGTTGTTTCATAATCGCAAACACCCAGAATTAGTGGACCAGGATAAAAAAGTCCATGAACTAGAATTTCTTTATTATAAATTACACTCTACCGGGAAGCCTTTTAAATCTTACTTCCTTCCTTAACGCGTGAAGTGAACTGAAAAAAAAAAAATCATAACACGCTGAGTAAAAAAAGAAAAAATACTTGTAACTAACGTATGAAAAAAGCACATTTTTTTTTGAGTGAATTAAAAACAAATTTCATTTAGAAGTTTTCATGCTTAATCTCTGTGATGCGGACTCGTTACAGAGATTAATTTCATCATTCCCTTTCTCAAAATGAAAAGATCTCTTTCTTTTTAAGAAAAGAAAAGGTGTTCTTAATTAGATTCAACTCTAGAGAAAGACATATTTGGATGTCTTAATTGGCATAACAAATGGAAAGCCTGAATTCATAGATGACATTAATAGTTAAATTCAGATATTCAATATGTATAGCTTTATTAATATTATTTTTATAAGGAATTAATTTTAATATTTATTTTATAAATGAAAAAAATGTCTCTTTCTGCATAGATAAAATATATTAAATCTATATCTATCTATGTACATATAAATAGATGTATATATACATATATATACGGTTCATCCTTTTATACTTTAATGAATGGTTCATGAAAGTATAGACTTTTCCGTCTTTCCAACATTCACATGGCTTCCTTTCTTTGCAAGTGAATCTGCCGCTTCGTTGCCTTTAATTCCCACGTGTGATGGCATCCACTTGATTACAATTTTCTTTAGTTTTGAGTATTTGATATCTTTCTTAATTGGACTTGTTATTGGGATTTCAGTGTGCTGATTTAACGAGACAGCTTGTAGTATGGCTGCTCTGGAATCTACGAACACAAGGTAATATTAAAGGCAAATATTTTTTTATCATGAGTGAACATGTTGTTATCCTGGTTATCCGAAAATGAGGGTCAAGCAAATAAAACTCCATTTCAAATTTTGGCGGAAAATGGTAGTTTGGGCGTCTTAACTCTTGAAATGATTCATGAATAAAGTTAATCTTCGGGAATTTTCTGAAGAATTTGGCTTTTGTTTGAAGTGTTTTGTAGTAGGGTTTTGAAGCACTTTTCACGTTTTAGGTTGAGATTTTAAACATTTGTATATCCAATGGCTATAAGTACTCGTAGTGCGTTGATCCTTTCTTTTTCTTCTTGAAGTTTCACATTCATCATTTTTAGCATTTTCCCGTGCTTATGAAGCTGTATAGGGCTTCTTATTGTATTTGGAATACTTCATTCATCATTTACGACTAAAATTTTCAAACTTGATATGTTATTTTGGCTATTGAAGGTGACAATGGTTATCGAATGTGACGTTTCTTGTAGAATTGGGAATACGTCATTCATCTTACTTTCGAATATTCTTTTTTAGAGATTCTTGAACAATTTCATTCTTCATTAAGTTCTTGACCTATTCAACATTGCTATGTTCATGTGGCTATTTGAATGTGGCCATTCTTGTAGTATTCCAATCAACTGCTTCCTATACCTCGTGCATTATTAAACATTAGCATATTCCTGAGTTTATTCATCCGTTCTCGAATGTTCACACATCATATGTCGATATTTGCCGAGATGATTTCAATTTTAAATAGTTTTAATACCGCATCTATTTATAATACAGTTTATTTTCAGTTTTGGTTTGCGAAAAGTAAAAATTTAAAACAAATAATTAATAAACATGGATGTTTGTAGTGGTTCGGAATCCACTTTAAACAGCAGGTCCTGGTCTAAGAGGACCGTAGAACGTTGCGGGATAGTGTTACTCCGCGTCTATAGCTTATCTTCAAGCTACACGCACTTCCTGGGTAGTGAGTAAAATTTTTACAGCACCTGCCTTAAGGCATCCAAGACAACTAAGTGTTTGCCATCTGCATTAGAACAAAAAAGTTTTAACTATTTGATGTTTTTCTTAATTTGAGTTGTTATTGGGGTTTCTGTGTGATGATTTAACGAGACAGCTTGCAGCATGGCTGCTCCGGAATCTACGAAAACATAATAGTATTAAATGCAAATATATATATATATATATATATATATATATATATATATATATTTAAATTTTGGTTGCCTAAAGTAAAAATCGGATATAAATAATTAAAAAAACAAATCGTTCCAAGCGAAAATCGCCATGATGCAGCGTTTTTTCTTTATCAATTTATGTTCCTTTTTTGACTTGGAATTTTCGAAAAAGAACTTTATTAGATTACTACGTTCTACCTCCAACCAACTTTTTCAAAGCACCAATGAAGTACTTTTACAAAAAAAAAAAAAGTTTTTATTTTCTTTCATTTTTTTTTTATCAGTGGGCTGTAACGTTTTAAGTACGTTCCGTTAATATTTTTGTGGTGTAAAGAGAAAAATATTGAATTAATATATGCTGCATAATTTTTTAAAGCTTTCATTTTCTACAGCAAGGTAAAGATAACAAGGAAAGGACAAAGCTGATATTCTTATGCCAATATAAACATACAAGAGGAAAATATTTTCGGATTAATAAAAATTATATATATATTTAGAAGTTATGCGATTTCCAGAATTAAAAGGTTCCCCAAATATACTGAATTAATAATTAAAAAATATATATATTTAGTAATTATGCTGTTTCCAAGTAAATGGTTAAAGAAATATACTGTATTGATAAATAAAAAATATGCATATTAAAAGGTTCTCTATAAAAAACATTCCTATCTTTTTTTTTTTTTTTCTTATAAAATATATCCCATATTTACAAGTTTGTCTTCAAGAAGGAAAAATATATATTTCTATGGAATAATATCACATTTTATCGATATTTAGTTTTAATTAACATAAAATATTCTCTGTTTTGTTATTGTAATATCTGTTGTTCATGTTTATGAAAAATGATAAACAACTTAAACTCTTAATAAGAATCGAAAAAAATGTTCCTGTGTTTATTTTAAAATTCATGTTGTTTAAAGGAATTTGTTAGTGGAATGCTGATCTTGATATATATATGAAACTTGATCTTGTATGAGGAGACCTTTTTCAGCAAAAAAAAAAAATATTCAGTGATTCATTTTTTTTTTAAAACGGACAAAAAAAGAAGCAAGCGATACAAAAAATTTGTGTCCTTTTTTTCCATCCATCTATTGACCTAAGTCTTATAATAATGTAAATAAAGATGCTGGTAAAAAAGGTCATTTCAATTCGAAAATATAAAATTATATATTAAAATTAAACCAAACATACTATATATATAGAATTAGACACACTATAGATTGTGTTCTTTATATGTAACCTTTACTAAACCTGGACTCGTCGGAAAACATCACACAAGACCACTGTTGCGGTGTCCACAATGCATGCTCTCTACTCCAGGTTAATCGCAGGCGTTACAGTGAGTTGCGGTAAGTGGAACACATCTGACAGGCCTACGAGCATATAGACCAATGTGCCCTAAGCGTCTGTACACGGTCTGCCTTGAAACTGTCGTACCGGTAGCTGAAGAGAGCTGACGAGACAAGTCTGATGCTGTGTTCCGTCTGTTTCTTTTGGCAGTAACTGCTAAATACCGGTCCTCATTCGGCATTGTAACTCGGGGGCGACCTGTGCTGTAACATCTACTCACATTACCATCATCTTGGAATCGTTGCCAAAGTCTGGAGATGACACTCTGGGCGATTCCAAGTTCCTCGGATATTTCCAACTGGGTACGTCCACATTCCAGTCGTCCGATAATTCTACCACGTAAAAAATCATCCAAATGCTTCCTTTGTGCCATAACTATGCGGTTATTGCACTGAAAGGCTTTTAAAGCGCTTGTGAACAATTTTACTTCTTTGCCACCATTCCTTATATACCCCTCCTTTACACTTTCTTCATTGTGACGTACTATCCGCGCCATCTGGGGTTTCCTGTAATTTGCATATTCTTCTTCAAGATGTGTGTGATAATTCTACAGGTGGAATTTTTGTTTTAGAGTTCAATTTCTGTGTGATTCTGAATTATCCTTAATTTATTGACATGAGTGCATATATAAAGAACAAAATATAAAGAACAAACATATATACAAACAAACAAACACAATCCATTGTACTGGAATACCTCGCTAGATATGTATTCGTTTTGGATAGAGTTATCAAGCGAGCAGAAATACAAGGGTTTATAATATTCAGAGAACATGCTTTCATTAATAAAGTTGACATATTGTGATATATATTAAACTTTATAGAGCACGTGACACTCGCCATAGAGCGGATATCATTGTGTCTTTATTAGGCATACCTTATAATTCATTTCTTTTCTCTTGTAATGATATATATATATATAAATACAGGGCGATTATAATGAAATTTACACTTTCAAAAATGCTGTCAAAAAAGAAGCACTCGTCACAGTGAGTTCACATTGGAACTGGAGGTACTTGAAGAAGCCGGAAACAGAACGGCATCAAAAAGTCCCAAAGAGATATATTAATAGAGGGCGCTGTAAGCGGCCTAAAGAAAGTGAAGTCGGCTGCCAGTGATGGTTCGAATCGACATGACAACGTATGTGGCATGCATTGCACATGAAACCAACTGTAGTGTTCAATGTACTGGATTGTTTCGGTTTTCTAACGGATAAAACGACTTCAAAGTCATTCAACAGGCGTGATACTGTGAGTGGAAAGCCCATCCACCACGGCAAAAGGCCATACCCAATTGGATGGGATAAATCAATGGAACCTTTACCGAAATACCGTTTCCCTCTTCTTCAGTATCTTCCGTTCAAATGGGAACTCATTGCGAAGAGGGTTCTTTTGACAGCATTTTGAAAGTGGGACTTTAATTATAATCATCCTGTATATATACAATATTGCATTCTATTCTACAGGACCCACCTGTGTAGATGAGCTTCTTCCAGAGGATGCTGGGGGGCGGGGAATCCGACAGCGGCGCAGTCGAGCCACACCGTGTTGCCAAGCACTACCGTAGAGTTCTTGGGCTCCACCGTGAACTGGGGCGGCACTGGGAAAACAGAAAAGCAAATAAACATTTCAACTCTGTAAGGTTTAATTCTAACCGCTAGAGGTCGCGGTTATAACTGGTAACTGTGACCAGTAACTGGGTCATAACTGTGGTCCAGTGTGGTAAATGGCAGTTGCGGTGAGATCTTGAGACCACGAGGTGAACGCTAGGAGCGTCAGCGCAAAACAGACGGTCAGGGACCAGCTCTTGGCATTTAGATATTAATACTATTGTAGTAGAGGCACAGGGTGCCATGTGCATGTATGCATTCATATTGTAAATAAAATAGATATAATTGAAAAGAGAGTATTCCATCCTGACACAACAAGCTGCTAGTATAGTAGCTTACAACTCATTTCTAACCCAAGACAGATAACATACGTCAAAGCATGTGCAAGTTCTTGAGTGTTAACTTAAGCGGCATATAATTCTCAGCAATAAAAACTAGAATTAATTGCCAATGATTGGCTGGAAAATACAACAATTATACACACATTTTACATATGGCATAGCACGTGCATGTCCACGGATTGCTAACTTAAATGGCAATTCTCAGCATTAAAATCTTTAGTTTTTAGGATATATGTCGCCAATTATTGGCTGGAAATTACAATAATTATACACACATTATGCACACGATACAACATGTGCATGTCCCCTAAGTACTGACTTAAGCTGCT
The DNA here is from genome assembly GCA_021605095.1 of Caerostris extrusa. Taxonomy (NCBI): domain Eukaryota; kingdom Metazoa; phylum Arthropoda; class Arachnida; order Araneae; family Araneidae; genus Caerostris; species Caerostris extrusa. Next base: position 87,626 of record BPLR01016385.1, read on the forward strand.
TATAGTACAATTTTCAGCATTAAAAACTGGAGTTTTCCAGAGTATATTTCTCCAATTATTGGCAGGAAATTACAATAATTATACACACATTATACATATGGCACAGCATGTTCATGTAAACGGATTGCTAACTTAAATGGCTTACAATTTTCAGCATTAGATACATTAGTTTTTCAGAGGATATTTCGCCAATGATTGGCTGGAAATTACAATGATTATACACATTACACAGCACGTACTTGCTCACGGGTGCTAACTTAAATGGTTTACAATTTTCAGCATTAGAAACTGGAATTTTTCTGGTATATTTCACCAATTATTGGCTGGAAATTACAATTTAATTGAGATTTAATTAAGATTTAATTGGTCAAAACATATAGCTTAGGCTTTAGGTAGGAAGGCCTAAAGGCTTGCTTTACAAATAATATGATAGAAAAATCTTTAAGGGAAGGGATTTTTTTTTTTTTATTTGCATTAAAAACTGTTAGTTTTTCAGATTACATTTCGCCAACTATGGCCTGGAAATTACAACAATTATTAATAATTTTGAAGTTTATCTGCAATCAAATATTTATCCATATTATTTGTAGTTCAGGAAAAATATCATTTACTTATTGGTGATTTAAGGTTTTTTATTGGTCAAAATATGATTAAAAAATAGCCTAATCTTTAGCTGGTAGGGAGGCCTAAAGGCTTGCTTTAGAAATGATATGATAGAAGAATCTTTAGGGGGAAGGGATTTTTTTATTTGCATTAAAAACTGCATTAAAAAGTTTTTCAGTTATACACACATTAAAAGTATGTTTCTCCAATGATTGGCCTGAAATTACAATAGTTATTACTATTTCAGAAGTCTTCAATCAAAAATGTATTCATATTATTTGTAGTTCATCAAACATCTTTTACTTCTTGGTGATTTAATTATAATTGGCCAAAACATATAGCCCATTTTTTAGGCATGAAGGCCTAAAGACATGTTTTTACAAATAATACGATAGAAGAATCTTTAGGGGAAGGAATTTTTTACTTGCATTAAAAACTGCAGTTTTTCAGAGTATATTTCGCCAATTATTGACTGGAAACTATTTCTGAAGTTTGTCTGCAATCAAAAATTTATCTATATTATTTGTAGTTTTCAGTTATTTGTTATTATTATTTGTAGTTTTTCAGCAAACATCTTTTACTTCTTGGAAATTTAATTTGAATTGGTCAAAACATATAGCCTCGTCTTTAGGTAGGAAGGTCTAGAACAGGGGTGGCCAACCCGCTGCCCGCCTTGAACATTTTTCCGACCCTTGAGATGTATCACATTTTTACAAAAATATATTTATTTTATAAGGCCAAAGGAGTGAAAACCAATGTATTAAAAGAATACATTATTTGAGCATTTGTATATTCAAAAATAAATTATGAGAAAAAAAGAACTTTCATTAAAACACGCTCAAACATTAAGGATGCTAACCTGCAACACCCATTATGCTTTGGGTCCAACTTACACCTGCGAATTGTTTTTTTCTAAAATGAAGTGGACCGAACACAAAAACACGCTCAAACATAACTGACTGCAACACCCATTACGATATGCAAATACGATAAATTGAGATCGGTTTGCAAAAGCTAAGTGAAAGAGTGAAGAAACACATATCGCACTGGTCAAATAAATGGTTGTTAATGATTTCATTTTTTTCATTTCGTTTATATTTACATATTTTTATATATTTTGAGTGTTCTATATTTCTTTACAATGTGCGTTTAGTATCATTATTATTATTATATATGTATGTTTACATGCAAGAATAGTAGCAAACACAAAAAAATGATAACTTATCATGTTTCAACTTTTCACTCCCAAAGAAAAATTTTTATAGTGGGTCTACATCTAATAGGGAGATATGTAATTTTATATGTAGCCGACGGAGTTAGGATGCATTTACAAAGTGACACGCAAGATCATTTGGGTTGACCACTCCTGTGTCAAATGGTTGATTTAATTTAAAAAAATTATAATTAGATTTTAATCGGTATCGGATTTCAAGCTATACGGGCCGCCTGATTATTGGTAAGTGAGTAACGTCGGCCCAGCCCTTGCCTTAAGGCCTCAAAAAGAACTGTATAAGTGTTTGTCAGCTGAATTAGAAAAAAATTATATAATTTCTAACATTTAAGTGTTTGCTTTTATTATTATTAAACTAAGTTTAGCATTTAGAGGGCTTGAATGATGGTTATCGATTCTACACAGCTTTGCCCAAGACAATATGCTGACTCATAAGTCATCCTTCAAAAATTAACTTTCGCATGCATGTGAGCCAAAAAACACATAAAAATGATCCGCTACTACTGTAAGCCAAGCGCGTGAGCTATTTAAAAATTAATTGTTCCGCCAAAACAACCCACCGTGGATGATTTATGGTTGTTTTTAAAACAACAACCCCTAAACGCGAAAAAGGTTTTCTTTAAACGCCAAAAATGCAGAAAAAAAATTCCGATTCTCCAGCAGTGCTGTGTAGGGCGAAGTTTTGCAAGGTGCATGTGGCATATCCAGAAACAAATTTCGGACCGCAAGTTGTCTCTGGATCAATAGATGAGTGAATTTTTGCCCTTCTGTACTTTCTCAACCTGTTGTTTTTTTCTTTTTTAACATAGGACAGAAAATTTTATGGAAGGCTCGAAACTAGCTTGTTCATATCCACTTCTTAGAGCATCTTCTGATGATCAAGTAAAAAGAAGCAGTTCATATTTGTGTGAATTTTTAAAATGTGTACATCATTGCTAATTTTTTCTATTGGTGTGAATGTTGTTGTTTCTGTACTTCAGCAACAACTTCTTTGGGCCTTTTCTTGGTTTGATTTGATTTGGTTCGTCGCTCTACGGTCCTCTTTTGCACACTTTGGGCTAAACAAATCGGGCCTACAGTTTAAAGTGGATTCCAAACCACTACAAATACCCATGGTACCGCCGGGACTCGAACCCGAGACCTGTAGTACCGACCGCCAGAGCGCTAGTCACTCGGCCATCAGGCCCCCGGGGTCTTTTATTGCAGTGTCATTCTTTGGAGTGCCATTCAACAGCTTCTTTGGGCCTTTTATAGGAATGTCATTACAATTAAAATTAAGAAAGAAGCATTTAGGTATTTTTGCTTTCATTAAAATGACTGCAAGTAATTCAATAAAAATGGCTTAATCCCGACTGTGCCATGGATGTTTGTAGTTCGGAATCCACTTTAAGCCGTACGTCCCGGTCTCATAGGATCATAAAACGACACAGAGCTTAATCAGACTTCTTCATACACACGTCATTCCCAAACTGTGTATGGTCAACTCAGCTCTGGGTAAAGTGATGTGTTGTAGTAGTAGTAGTATCATAGTAGTTGCTGCATCAATTAAATATCTGCTTCATTTAACTTCATCATGACCAAATAAAGGCACTTGCTGACTCCTAAGTCATCCTTCAAAAATGAACTTTCGCATCACATACCCTACAAAGCATGCGACCCAAAAACACATAAAAATGATCCGGCTACTGTTTTACGAAAGAAGCCAGCGCGCGATCTATTTAAAAATTAATTGTCCGCCCAAACAACCCACCGTAGATGATGGCTGTTTTTAAAACAGCAACCACGAAACGCGAAAAAAAGGAAAAAAAATTGCCGATTCCTCCAGCGGTGCTGTGTAGGGTGAAGTTTTGCAAGGTGCATGTGACAGATCCAAAAACAAATTCTGGACCGCAAGCTGTCTCTGGATCGATAGATGAGTGGATTTTTTACCTTCTGTTCTTTCTCAACCAGCTGTTTTTTTTTTTTTTAACATAAAATAGGAATTTTACGGAAAGGTCGAAACTAGCTTGTTCGTACCCACTTCGTGGAGTATCTTGTGATGATCTAGAATGGAAGCAGTTTGTTTTTGTGTGAATCTCTTTAGAATGTGCATATCATTGCTAAATTCCTACTATTTGTGTGAATATTGTTGTTTCTGTACTTCAGAAACAACTTTGGCCTTTTATTGGTTTGATTTGGTTGGGTTTGTTGTTCTACGATGATCTTTTGCACACTTTGGGCCAAAAACAGCCTGGGACCTACAGTTTAAAGTGAATTCCGAATGACTACAAACACCCATGTCACCGCCGGGACGTGAACACGAAACCATGTGGTACTGAGCTCACTTGGTGCTAGCCACTCACCCATCAGGCCCTTAGAGCCTTTTATTGGAGTGTCATTCAACAGTTTCTTTGGGCCTTTTGGAGTGTCATTAAGATGAACAAAAGAGTCTTTTGCATTCATGAAAATGACTGCAAGTAATTCAATAACTGTTTTTCATTTAACTTTATCTTGACCAAATAAAGGATTTTAAGTTTTTGGTGACATTCAACTCAGTTTTGTTAAGAATTTTTTAAGAATATAATTTCTTGAAAATATTCTGCTTTCACAAAAAAAGCAGCCTGATGGCCAACTGGGTACGCTTTTGACTTTTGGTACCACAACCTTCAGGTTCGAATCCTGGCTGTGGCAGGGATGTTGGTGAATGGTTCGAAAATCACGTTAAACTATAGGTCCCGGTCTGATTCGCCCAAAGTGTGCACAAGATGACCTCAGAGCGACACAAACCAAACCTGGTATGAATCAGACACTGAATCTAGCACAGGAATTGAATAAAGATCTCATATTTTTAATGTGCCTTAAACAATAAAACATAGAATTAAATATATTTTCTAACATTTAAGGGTTTGCTTATATTTTTATTCATTAAACTAAGGTTGAAGCGTTTAAGGATGAATGATGTGAATGATGTGTATCGATTCCAAACAGTTTTGTCCAACACAACTGCTGACTCATAAAGTCATCTTTCAAAAATTAACTTTCGTATGCATGTGAGCCAAAAACGCATAAAAATGATCCCCACCACTGTTTCAGGAATGAGAAGCCAGCGCGCGAGCTATTTAAAAAAATTAATTGAGCGTCAAAACAACCCACTGTGGATGAAGATGGATGTTTTAAAAAACAACATCAAAACGCACAAAAAAGGTTTCCTTTAAACACCAAAAAGAAGAAAAAAATTCCCCCAATTCCTCCAGCGAGGCTGTGTGGGACGAAGTTTTGTAAAAGGTGCATGTGACAGATCCAAAAACAAATTTTGGACTGCAAAGTCTCTGGATCGATAGATGGTTGGAATTTTTCCCTTCTGTTCTTTCTCAACCAGTTGTTTTTGCTTATTTTGATATAAAGATAGGATTTTTATGGAAGGGTCTAAAACCAGCTTTGTTCGTAAACACTTCTTGAAGCATCTTGTGTTGATCTAGTATGGAAGAAGTTCGTTTTGTATGAAACTCTTTAGAATGTGTATACCATTGCTAAATTTCTATTATTTGTCTGAATGTTGCTGTTTCTGTACTTCAGAAACAACTTCGTGGACCTTTTATTGGTTTGATTTGTCGTCACCTTTTGCACACTTTGGGCTAAACAGACCGGGACCTACTGTTTAAAGTGGATTCTGAACCCTACAAACACCAATGGCCCGCCGGGACTTGAATCCGGAAACCTATGGTACCAAATTTTGGACCTGCAAGCTGCCTCTAGATCGATAGAAGAGTGGATTTTTGCCTTCTGTTCTTTTTCTGAACGAGTTGTGTTTTTGTTTTTCAATTCCTTCTAGCTCAAACTCTATATCCAAACTTGTTCCCCAATCGTTATATCTTTTTATTCATCCACTCAACTTCAAATGCATTTTTTGTGAACTTGTATTGGCAGTTTTTCAATATTAGTTCATTAATTAAATAAATTCATTAATCTTGTTTTTTTAGATTTAAGTTATACCAATAGTTATACTAATAGGTACCAATAGATGGCGCCAACAGTAAGATGAAAATTTCAACTTGAAATTAAAACCTTTCTTTTTTAATTCCTACTACACTCATGTCCATAAATTAAGGATAATGAAGTTCAGGCAAAGAAAGAGACAGAAGCAAGACAAATTTGACTTATTTGTAAAGTCTATTTATTAAACAAAGGTAAAGAGCAAAAAAGATGCTATATGTTTGACATAATTAATAAAAATTGCGATTTTACTCCCTGGAGCAAATTTCAAAAAAGAACCTATTTACAAAAAACAGTATAACATGGTTAGTATGATGGTTAATATGGGTATGTCTCCCGGACGATGCAATACAGGCCTTACAACGCCTGGGCATGCTCAGTATCAAATTATCAATCTGATCTTGGGGAATATTACACCACTCATCAAGCAATGCCCTCCGAAAGTTCGGTTGACAGGTGGGAGGGTTGACGGGCTGCAATTCATCGGCCAAGCATATCCCTCACATGCTCTATTTTATTCAAGTCCGGTGGTATGCTGGCCAATCCATACGGGTGATATCCTCAATTGAAGGCATTCGTCTACAATGTTTCACATGGTGAGGACGGCGTTGTCTTCCATAAACAGAAATTCAGCACCCATGGCGCCCCGAAACAAACGTACATGTTGTTCCAGAATGACATCCCGATAGATGTGGCCTGTCATCGTTACACTCTGAACATGCAGGTCAGTTCTGGAACCAAGAATAATTCCTCCCCAAACGAGTCATCCTGCACCACCGTAACGGTGTCGTTCAATGGTGTTCTCTTGGTGGTAACGGGTACCTGGCGCTCTCCATATGAAAGTCCGGTGAGAATCAGACTGCAAACTAAACCTGGATTCGTCGGAAAACATCACCAGACCACTGTTGCGGTGTCCACAATGCATGCTCTCTACTCCAGGTTAATCGCAGGCGACACTGAGTTGCGGTAAGTGGAACACATCTGACAGGCCTACGAGCATATAGACCAATGTGCCCTAAGCGTCTGTACACGGTCTGCCTGAAACTGTCGTACCGGTAGCTGAAGAGAGCTGACGAGACAGGTCTGATGTTGTGCTCCATCTGTTTCTTTTGGCAGTAACTGCTAAATACCGGTCCTCATTCGGCGTTGTAACTCGGGGGCGACCTGTGCTGTAACATCTACTCACATTACCATCATCTTGGAATCGTTGCCAAAGCCTGGAGATGACACTCTGGGAGATTGCAAGTTCCTCGGATACTTCCAGCTGGAGTACGTCCACATTCCAGTCGTCCGATAATTCTACCACTTAAAAAATCATCCAAATGCTTCCTTTGTGCCATAACTATGCGGTTATTGCACTGAAAGGCTTTTAAAGCGCTTGTGAACAATTTTACTTCTTTGCCACCATTCCTTATATACCCCTCCTCTTACACTTTCGTCATTGTGACGTACTATCCGCGCCATCTGGGGTTTCCTGTAATTTGCATATTCTTCTTCAAGATGTGTGTGATAATTCTACAGGTGAAATTTTTATTTTAGAGTTCAATTTCTGTGTGATTCTGAATTATCCTTAAATTATGGACATGAGTGTATTATTATTCTACTCCTACTATTATTTTTTCCAATTCCTACTATTACTATTTTTTTTCAATTCCTACTATTCATGAAATACTTTTTAATTCATCCACTCAAGTTCAACTTAACATTAAACTTGTAGTGGAGGACGTTGGATGTTAATACAGTTTTCCAAATAGTAATTCATTCATTCAATAGAATTCATTAATTTTAGTTGTTTTTAGATTTAAGTTGCATATATCTACCTACAGATGGCGCCAGATGTAAGAGGAAAATTTCAACTATTTTTCTAACTTAAAAAAAAAAGGAATGAAAATTATTTATAAAAGGACTTTCTGCAATAGAGTGAAAAAAAAAAAGTAGGAATTGAATTAAAAAATTTTTTATATTACTTGTTTTAACATAGGATAGAAAATATGACAGAAAGGTCGAAACTAGCTTGTTCGTACCGAATTCCACACGCTTTTTGGAGCATCTTTCGATAATCTAGTAAAAAGAAGCGATTCTTTTTTGTGTGAATCTGTTTGGAATGTACATATCATTGCTAAATTTCTACTATTTGTGTAAATGTTCTTGTTTCTGTACTTCAGAAACAACTTCTTTGGGCCTTTTATTGATTTGATTTGATTTGGTTTATCACTATACGGTCATCTTGTGCACACTTTGGGCTAAACAGACCGGGACATACAGTTTAAAGTGGATACTGAACCACTACAAACGCCTATGGCACCGTCGGGACTTGAATTCCAAACCTATGGTACCGAGCGTCAGAGAATTGGCCATCAGGCCCTTAGGGCCTTTATTAGAGTGTCATTCAACAGTTTCTTTGGACCTTTTATTGGAGTGTCATTGAAATTAAGATTAAAAAAAAATCATTCAAATCTTTTGCATTCATTAAAATGTCTGCAAGTAATTCAATAAAATGACTGCATCAGTTAAATAACTATCAGCAATTTTTAAGAATATAATATGTGAAACATTCTGTTTTAACAAAAGTGGGCTGATGGCCAATTGGGAAGAAATTCGAATATGTCCATCCCTTATAGCCCCTCTGGCCTTTAGTACCACAGGCTTCGAATCCTGGCGGCGGCATGGATGTTACTGAGGGGTTCGGAAGCCACGTTACACTGTAGGTGCCGGTCTGTTTAGCCCTCGTGTGCACATGATGACCGTAGAGCGACAAACCAAACCAAACCTGGTATGAATTCAGACACTGAATCTAGCATAGTAAGTTATTGACTGAAGTACTCATATTTTAAATGAGCAATAAACAGGAAAACATAGAATTATACATATTTTCTAACATTAAGGTGTTTGCTTTTATTTTTATTAAACTATATTTAGCATTTAGGACTCTATACACATAAAAATTTAAAAGATGTATACCGATTCTACACAGTTCTGTCCAACGCAACCTGCTGACTCATAAGTGATTCTTCAAAAATTAACTTTCGCATCGCATACCCTACAAAGCATGTGAGCCAAAAACACATAAAAAAGATCCGCTACTGTTTTTATGAAAAGCCAAGCGTGAGCTGTTTAAAAATTAATTGTTCCTCCAAAACAACCCACCGTAGATGATGGATGTTTAAAATAACAACCCCAAACGAGCAAAAAAGGTTTCCTTTAAACACCAAAAACAAAGGAAAAAAATTGCCAATTCCTCCAGCGATGCTGTGTAGGACGAAGTTTTGCAGGGTGCATGTGACAGATCCAAAAACAAATTTTGGACCGCAAGCCGTCTCTGGATCGATAGATGGTGGATTTTTGCCCTTCTGTTCTTTCTCAACGAGTTGTTTTTGCTTTTTCTAGTTCACACTCTCCCTATATATATCTTGTTCACATTTTCAGTCGTTCATGAAACACTTTCTATTCATCCACTCGAGTTCAAATACATTTTTTATTTGAACTTGCAGTGGAGGACACTGGATGTGAATACAGTTCTTTTCAAATATTAATTCATTCATCAAATTTAATTAATTCATTTTAGTTTTAAGTTGCATGCATCTACCAATAGATGGCGCCAGATGTAAAAGGAAAATTTCAACTTGAAATAAAAACCTTTCTTTTTTTTAAATTCCTTCTATTATTTCACACTCTATATATCTTGTTGAAATTTTCAATCGTTCATAACATACTTTTCATTCATCCACTCGAGTTCAAATACATTTTTTTTTAAAACTTGTAGTGGATGACACTGGATGTTAATACAGTTTTGTCCAAATATTAATTCATTCATTAAATTTAATTAATTAATTTTAGTTTTTAGATTTAAGTTGCATGTT